>JBBBDQ010000591.1:1395000-1587500 GCA_037127315.1 Ascarosepion bandense | reverse complement strand
CCGTTAATCATTACGCCACTCACACAGACAGGCGTACACCACCTGGTATGTCTAAGTGGTAACCTGTCTAGCTCTACGCTGGTTAACTTCGGTGATCGCACGGGAACAGGTCTTTACAGTGTGACATAACCATAAATCATTTTTGCAAGTTTTTTCATTAAGCTTTCCAGAGAAAGAATATAAAATAAAACGATTAAATTTTACATAATTTAATAAGGGGGAATAAAGTTTGCTATGTACATTCATCGAAAACTGATTCTCTGATGAAAGCAAACAAAACAAAATAAAAAAAAAATTAGCTATTTACACATTATTTCTGAAAATGCAAAAAAAAACTTTTAAAAATCTTGGTTGTTTTTAACGATAGTAACTAATATATATAGATATATATATATATATATAGTCATCCGCACAGTTAGACTCCGTTCGCTTCCGACCGAATGGGCGTCAGTCGGCGATTCTACCCTTAGGCCACGAGTGTACGGTAGAGGAAGGCAGACTTTTTATCGCATATAAACATGCTAGATAGCTAGTTTACTCTAATTCATTATTGAATGGGCGATGTGCATATATATATATATATATATATATATATATATATATAAAGAACTTCAGATTAGCTATGAGTATTTTGAACTTCGGATTCGATATGAGTATTTTGCAGCATTTGCTCTTTCTAAGCGGTAATATATCTACCGACAGACCAGGCTCTATGTTGATCGACTTTAGTGATCATACGGCAGATAGTTTTTCAATGTGATATGGTAGTAATTTCACTTTACTATATTTTAAGATTTCCAAATATGGAATATAACAAAAATTAATAAATTTAATGGAATTTAATAAGAGTTTGCTACGTACGTTCATCGAAAACAGATTCTGTGATGAAAGTTAAGACTCGTTATTTTTAAAAATCTAAAATAAAAACAAACAAATATGTTTGTTCTTAAATTCGTAATGTGGAATTTTTAAATCGATAGTAATATATGAACAAAAGAACTCAAGATTTTTATTAAGAAACTAATAGTCTAACCTGGTTTCACTCGGGTAGTTTAAGGAATAATAAGAATAAAAAACATATGATGAATTTACATAGCAAATACTTACACAACGTCCACCCTCGTCACCTTTATAGATATAGACTAGCAGTTTAGCCCAGTTTCACTCGGGTGGTTTAAGGAATAATAAGAATGAAAAATATATGATGAATTTACATGGTAAATGCTTACACAACGTCCACCCTCGTCACTTTTATAGATATAGATAATGTAGAATGTCTCTATAGGATTGAGGCGAGAGGAAGAGGGGCAACATATATAGATATAGATAATATAAAGTAGAGTGATCGATTCTATATTATAATCAATACGTAAACTGATCCCTGAATTTGTGGGTTGGTAATATATATTTTTTTACACATAATTTTGGCTTTCTGAAAAATTTCAAGGTGTCGTTACCGTTTTAAAATTTTGATTTACATCTGAGCCCAACACCCATCGAGTTAGACCGCAAAATACAGACGCTAAGTCGAATCTATCAAACAAACTAATAGTTATACAGCGTCCACCCTCGTCACTTTTATAGATATTCATATGTTATTAGTATATTTTGTTTGACTTAGGGGCAGCAATTAACCATGAATAAACAAACATCTCAATATATTTTTCTTTTAAGCATTTTACATGAAGCAAGGCGACAAAGCCACTATATTTCAAGGATACATTCAGTGTGAAAGAATAAGAAAAAGGTAATCTTATTCAGGAGAGAGGACAGTAAATGAATGGTGTCAAGAAGGCAGTAGATAACGATTGACATTGCATTTAAAGTTTTCAAGAGCAAAGTTGACTTAAAAGCAGGAAGCCAAAAGACAGTTTCACAGATGACAAAAGAAACCGTTGGAAAAAAACTTACAGATAGATGTCAGCATTTAGACTAAAATGATGAGACCTTTCCATGCCTCCTCAACAGGTGTTTACACGTGCAACCAGACTGGCAACTGGGTCCCACCCATTCACAGTCAGGTTAGCCAAATGCAGACGACAATTCTACTCCTGCAGCTTCCTCTCTCGCACTTCCCGCCTGTGGAACTCGATCCCATATTCTTGCTTTCCTGACGGCTACAACCTCCAGAAATTTAGATGCAATGTCAGTACTCATCTATTAACCACTGGAATCTAGCTCTCTCCCCACCCCAGTATAACCTTCCCTTTCTCTCCACCTATGTATCTGTCATCGCACCTGCATTGTCAGCTTTCTATTGCTCCTTTCTAACTAGTTTGTACTCCTCACTCTTTTCTAATTAATCTTTTTTACAGTTATGTAGTCCCCCCCCCGCTCATCAGTGGCATTTCTGCCTTGCTCAGGGTGAAAGGATTAAAAAAACAAATCTATTTAAATACGACGCTTACATTCATAATGTGTAATTTCCATACGGAAATGTTATCAGAAGAATCATCATGAAAGTATTTATAGAAAAGGCACAAAGAGTCTACGTTACAGAAGTGGGACAGTGACTGAACGTGAAATGACAGGTCTGGTCTAATGATTAATGTGGACTGGAAAATAAGAGGCCAAAAGAGAGTTCAACAAGCGAAAAGTGCTAGAGAGGAAACTGTTAGCATAAAACTTGCGGATAAGACGATCGATTTCAAGGGTCAGATGATGAGACCTTGCTGCAAATCTAGGACAACGCGCATATTCATAATCCAGATACCATAAATGCAAGTACATCAGAACAAATACCATGAATGTATTTATAAAAAAAAGGCACAGAATCTACGTTACGGGGGGTGGGTGTTTGGGAAAATGACTGAAACCGATATACCGGGTACTTTTAGGTTTTTTGGATTTTATCAACAATTCCTAAATATATAGAATGTTCATGTTTCGTTGCAATATTAGAAGCATAGACAAATGGCCATCTCATAGATACTTAAGATTGATACAGGAGAAAAATAATGTGGTGACCTTCATAAAATTTAATAATCTTTTTTTTTTATTTGTGATTTGAAAAACTTAATCCATAGTAATATAAAAAAATTAGAAGATATTTATTTGCGGCTGACAACTGTTAAATTAAATCTAGCATTGTCACTACATCGTTTGTGGCTCGCACTTCTTGATAAAGTAGGGTATTTGCTTCGCAGTAGGTAGTATATATTGTCTTTGTGCATATACTCCAGTGTTGATCTGTCTCGATTTCTCAACAGAAGCCAACCTCCACCAGATAAATGTATTTGTAAATAATAATAATAGTACAACGTGTAAGTTTCGTAGCAGCCGAATGGTATGGTTTCTAATAATGAAATGTTGCCGACCACTCGTCAGCGACGGAGATGGTACTTGTCATGAGGTCATTTGCAAACTACCAAGGCAAAGACCTTACAAAAAATGAGTTAGGAATCCTTGTTTGTTGTTTTTTTTATTTAATAAACAAAAATTTTTTTTTCCTTTTTTTTTTTTTCGGCGGGGGGAATTGTGTCCAACAACTGACCCTGTCAAATACAGTGTATCTTAGGAATGCGGAATATTTCTAAAAACTTGTTTGGCTATTTGATTTGCGTTGTGATGCAGTGATACAGTGGATATCGGCTTGTAATGAAAAGTGCGAATTCGAATTCTAGTTGAATTCGTTGCATTCGCTTACGCGGAAATATTCTCGAGAAAGGTATTAATCTATCTCTTCTCCCTCCAACGATGGATTAAATAGCAGAGCAGACTGTATTCCATAGCCTTGGTTGTCAACTAGTCTCTCTCCCTCGGAGGATAAAGGATTTTGCGTAGTTTCAATCCTTTTCCTTTTAAAAAAATGTACATCACAGCAGTATCAACGACCACCTTGTTGATGGCGAGGACTCGTCGATGGTCTGTGCTCCCCTGGAGGCTATGGAATTTAGTGGCTCTTTATTAATTGGGCGATCTTTTTGACTTCGTTTTTAACAATAACTTACTCCATTTTATTTGACAAATTCTGTTTCATACACACACATTTCCGAAACGTCTACAAGAGGCTTACGGCCTATCACGTTGAATACACCGGTTCTCGCTCGGTCACCGAAGTTAAGCAACATTGAGATTGGTCAATACTTAGATGGGTGACCGCTTGGGAATACTAGGTGCTGTAAGCATATAGTGACGGATGTGCGTTGTGGTGCAGTGGATATCGGCTCGGAAAGAGAAATCGGTGAGCCGAGTTCGAATTACAGTTGAATACCCTGCATTCACTTAAGCAATGGTACCCTTGGGAAAGTTATTAATCCGTCCCTTCCCTCCAGTTATGGGTTAAATAACAAGGGTAGGACTTGGGGTCCCTGCTCTTAAAAACAAATCCCAGTGAACTTTGATACTCGAAAAGAAAAATGTATTACTAGACACAAAACTTATAGATATAAAAAGCAACAACAATAAATTGTTGAAAGAAAAAGGTATTACCAGCAAAAAATAAAGTTTACTTGGCAATAAATGACCCGCCGAGGTTGATTTGCCATAACAAAACAACCAACCAACATCTACAAGCAAGACTAATTTCACTCAATCATATTTACTGTGTACAACTTTATTGTTTCTACGTGTAGTAATATATATATATATATGCATACACACACACACACACACAGTTAAGTGCCGTACGTAATACACGCTTCGGTGATCATGTCTAGAAAACGACATGCCTCACTTGACAGAAGATTTTCCCGCTATTACTTGTCTTCATTCAGTTAAGTGCCATACGTGATCCACGTTTTGGGCGATCATGTTTCGAAATAGACATGACTGACTGGGCAGAATATTATCCCGCAGTAAGTTGCCATTTCTTTCTGCGATAGACTAGTTGCCAGCCAAGGCTATAGAACCCAATCTATCCTATTATTTAACTCATAACTGGAGAGAATAGATGGAATAATATCTTTACCAAGTGTAATTGTGCATAAGTGAATGCGAGGAATTCAATTGGAATTCGACCTCGGCTCCCCGATTTGTCGTTCCGAGTCTATATTCACTGTACCACCATGCACATCCAAAACCTATTCACTCCCCGGCGAGAAATCGAACTCCGGTCTCCCGCGTGACAGGCTGGGACACTTACCAATATACTACCGAGGACCTGCGAGGTATTAGAACTCACTTTGTCCTGTTATTTAACCCCTATCTGTAGGGAGAAGAGACCGATTAATAACTCTTCTCTGTTTGTGCGTAAAAAGAATGCAACGAATTCAATTGGAATTCGAACTCTGGTCTCCGATTTCTTGTTCTGGGCCGATATTCACTGCACCACAATCCTCGCGCTTGCATATTAATAATGCGCCAATTATTAAAGCAGTTAATTTTTTGACTTCTTAAATGTTACCATTCATCTGGATTCGAACAGCAATCGATTTCGCTTTTATCTCTGTTTACGGCAAATTCAAGACCCACCAGAGACAGAGAACTGTTTTTCCTGAAATAGGCGCGCTGTGATTTGCTTTGTCAATTGGTTGTAGCTGTGTTTTGGTTTAACGTGTGAATATCTCTTTGGGAATCGACAAAAGCATTATCAACATGGCCAGGTTATAGATTTCTTTGGTTTAGCAACTCGGAAATCAAAAGTAATCTCAAATACTAGCGTTTGTTTTTTCTATAGAAAGCATGAGGCCGAATTTCTTGGAAATTAGGTGAGAGGGGGGAAAATAAGATAAGGACAGGTGGGATCGAAGAAGGCAAAGGAATGGTAAGAGAATATGGTAAAGAAGAATTCTCAGATTGTTCCTTATATTTCGCAAATACTTTGAAGAAGCAGCAGCAGAAAAGGAAAGAGGAAAGGGACGAAAAAAAAAAAGAAAGAAAGTTAATAGATTGGTAGACAACGGAAGCAACTCTTTCACTGTCGTGAGAGGCAGGATTCATTTTACACGGCTTGAACATTTTTTTCCTTCATTTCTGGTTTGGTAATTTTTTTTTTTTTTAATATCAGATAGCATTTTGTTTTTCATATTTTCTTTTCATATTTCGGTTCGTTTTTCTTGGCTTACTTTTCTGTTTGTTTTTTTGTTTGTTATAATCTATTTTTCGTTTGCGACGCGCCAGTTCCGAAAAGCGTCAATCAATATTTTCGACTTTCATATTTTGGTTTATTTTATTCCTACGCTTATTTTATTTTTATTTTTATTTTTTCCTTCCTTCATTTTTTTCTCGGGTGTTCATTCTTTGGGTCGCTATAATTTTCCAGTTCTTGCTTTCTATTTGCTTTCCTTAATCTCTTTCATAATATTCTTCGATATTTTAGAGATATTTATTCCTTCATGTATCATTTTTTCCTTCTTTTCCTTCACCTTCGTTTTTTCTTCCGAGCTACTTTGATTTTCATTCTGTTCATTCACGCACTCATTCGTTTTTCATCATTGATCTTTTAATTAGTAGCCATATATTCTTGTACAAATCAAACATATCATATTTCACCAACGGACTTAATATTTGTGTGGGCAAATTTGGACGTCTCGACGGTGGCAAATGTGAAAAAGCTCATTAGATAGACATCTCATAATTCAAAAGATGTTATATATTCGGCAACCTGTACCAGATAAGTATATTGAGTCCTTTCGGTGACTGGCCGGTGTATACACTGCTTATATACAACACGTTAAAATTCCCATTCTTTTCTTTCCATGCGCCTATGGCTTAGGGAGTAGCGACTCCGACTGACACCAAACGGGTTGACTTTCGATTCCGGCCAGAAGCAAGTGGAGGTGTCTAACCACACTGATCAGCTCTGGTACAGCGAAACAGACTTGTATGTGGATGACTATTATGCTCTCATTACGATTGAGCTCTCTAGACAAGAAAATTTTAAAAACGGTTTCCACTTCTGCGATATATGCGTGACTTTTCAGAAATGAATTGAGTTCTTTCGGTGACTGGCGTGTGCATACACTGCTTATATACTACACATTAAAATTTCCCATCTCACATCCATCCCCTGCGCCTATGGCTTAGTGGGTAGCGACTCCGACTAACACCAAACCGGTCGAGTTTCGATCCCAGCCAAAAGCAAGTGGGGGTGTCTAGCCACACTGATGATCTCTGATACAGCGAAAGAGGCTTGCATGCGGATGGCTAATATATATATATTTATATGTATATATGTGTGTGTGTATGTAGTGATAACGTTTCGCGCCAATGCTGTTTCTTCATCGATTTTACTGATTAAATGCATTTTCAGTATTTACATATTTTGGACTATTGTCCTCATCTTTGTTTCCATTTGTACGACGTTTCGGCCGTTGTACGTCCCGACCTTCTGCAGGTGCTAGTAATTTCGAACTGAACTCTTTATTACAATCACTGCGTTATATCATTCTCATCCCTTGCATAGTAATGCCTATTTTAGAAATGATGAGTTATCTCATAAAAAGTAAATTGAAATATGAGCTCTGGTAAAAATACTAGAGAAAACCATTAACATCAAAAATAATAGAGAACACCATTAACATCCAAAAATTGTAATATGAACTCTGGTAAAAAAATGGTTACTAGTCATTAGGCTTATAAGTGCTTAAGGACTCATGGCCCACTGGATATAGATGTTTGTTAGTTCCTGTGACTTGACCCAAATGAGTTCTGAGTTCAACAATGGTGAACAAGTATTTTGCATGGTAGATAACTCATGATTTCCGAAAGAAACAAGGGATGAGAAGGATATACCCTAGTGATTGTAAAAAAGGTTTCGGTTCGAAATTACCTGCAGAAAGACGTAGCGTAAAACGGCCGAAACGTTGTACAAATGTCAACAAAGATTAGGGTAATAGTCCGAATAAAGTAAATACTGAATATAATACCTCATCTCAGAAATATAGACAAATAGAATTTATTATTAAACGTCGTACAAATGGTAACAAAGATGAGGACAATAATTCGAATAATGTAATTACTATAAAAAACTACCTCATCTCAGAAATATAGACAAATAGAATGACCTATTATTAAACGTCGTACAAATGGCAACAAAGATGAGGACAATAGTCGGAATAATGTAAATACTGTAAATACTACCTCATCTCAGAAATATAGACAAAGAGAATGACCTATTATTAAACGTCGTACAAATGGCAACATAGATGAGGACAATAGTCGGAATAATGTAAATACTGTAAATACTACCTCATCTCAGAAATATAGACAAAGAGAATGACCTATTATTAAACGTCGTACAAATGGCAACAAAGATGAGGACAATAGTCGGAATAATGTAAATACTGTAAATACTACCTCATCTCAGAAATATAGACAAAGAGAATGACCTATTATTAAACGTCGTACAAATGGCAACATAGATGAGGACAATAGTCGGAAGAATGTAAATACTACCTCATCTCAGAAATATAGACAAAGAGAATGACCTATTATTAAACGTCGTACAAATGGCAACATAGATGAGGACAATAGTCGGAATAATGTAAATACTGTAAATACTACCTCATCTCAGAAATATAGACAAAGAGAATGACCTATTATTAAACGTCGTACAAATGGCAACAAAGATGAGGACAATAGTCGGAATAATGTAAATACTGTAAATACTACCTCATCTCAGAAATATAGACAAAGAGAATGACCTATTATTAAACGTCGTACAAATGGCAACATAGATGAGGACAATAGTCGGAATAATGTAAATACTACCTCATCTCAGAAATATAGACAAAGAGAATGACCTATTATTAAACGTCGTACAAATGGCAACATAGATGAGGACAATAGTCGGAAGAATGTAAATACTACCTCATCTCAGAAATATAGACAAAGAGAATGACCTATTATTAAACGTCGTACAAATGGCAACAAAGATGAGGACAATAGTCGGAATAATGTAAATACTGTAAATACTACCTCATCTCAGAAATATAGACAAAGAGAATGATCTATTATTAAACGTCGTACAAATAGCAACAAAGATGAGGTCAATAGTCCGAATAATGTAAATACTGTAAATACTACCTCATCTCAGAAATATAGACAAAGAGAATGACCTATTATTAAACGTCGTACAAATGGCAACAAAGATGAGGACAATAGTCGGAATAATGTAAATACTGTAAATACTACCTCATCTCAGAAATATAGACAAAGAGAATGACCTATTATTAAACGTCGTACAAATGGCAACATAGATGAGGACAATAGTCGGAATAATGTAAATACTGTAAATACTACCTCATCTCAGAAATATAGACAAAGAGAATGACCTATTATTAAACGTCGTACAAATGGCAACAAAGATGAGGACAATAGTCGGAATAATGTAAATACTGTAAATACTACCTCATCTCAGAAATATAGACAAAGAGAATGACCTATTATTAAACGTCGTACAAATGGCAACATAGATGAGGACAATAGTCGGAAGAATGTAAATACTACCTCATCTCAGAAATATAGACAAAGAGAATGACCTATTATTAAACGTCGTACAAATGGCAACATAGATGAGGACAATAGTCGAAATACTGTAAATACTACCTCATTTCAGAAAGGTTTAATTTTCAGTGGAGGCTGAGAATTATTATTTACCATATTTTCTTTGATGTGTATTGTAGTTTTTGAAATATAGTCTTATTTCTTCATCTACAATGTGGTTTGGGGCGTCATTATCATTTTCTGACATCTTTGGATTGTAATATGCGAAAGATTATCCTTGAGTATGAACGGATTTTTGCTTGTTTTTTAATTTGACACCCACACACACCCATTATATATATATATATATATATATATAATTATTATTTAGAGCTATTAACTCTAGAAAAGTAGCTAAAATTGATAAATAAGTACATAGCATTATGAAGAACTTACCCTATATAAAACATAATGCTAACCTTATCTACATACATCTTAAATCTAATTCCCGTACCATCTATTAATAAATATATACCACATTCAGTTGAACCCAGAACAGACAACCATTTCTCAACTGCAAACAATTTCTTAAAAACACAGTAATTACTACAATACAGCCCTAAAAACACTGGCTATAAATGCAGTGTTATCAAATATCATAAACAAAGTAATCATAACACCAAACATAATCGAAAAAGGAAAATAATTCGGTACGAATTCAACCAAATAATTAATAGAAAGTTAAGCATTACATTCACTCAACGTAGCTGCAATCGCTGTCTCACCGGTGTGACGTAACTTCCCTGGGATTCTTCTATAAATATTTTTACAGCTTCTGCTCCAGTGTACATAGATCACTGATGCCCCTTAGGTATGAATTTACACGAGCTACTAGATTAGCAACTAGGTCTCACCCTTTTACAATGAAACCGAAAAAATGTAACCGCAATTTCTACTCTAACAGCTTCTTTTCACGCACTTCCCACCTGTAGATATTTACTTACTTCCACAACAGCTACAATATTCAGGAATTTAAATGTAAGGTCAATCGACATCTATCAAACTAACTCGCATCCATTCTCTCAAGCTTTTTTTCATCTAATCCACGTCCATTCACGTTATTCTAATCCGTCTATTACCCTCGTTCTGATATTTCCTATAGCTAACCGCTCTTTCCCATCACTTTCTCCTATGTAACCCCTGCTCAACAGTGGCAGTAGAATGCCTTGCTTCGAGTGAGATGATTTTTAAAAAAGTTCAGAAACTCTTCCCGACTAATAACGCCCTTAGCAAAACTTTTAATAAAAATACACTGAAACTGCATTGATAATCTTGATATGATAATAAAAAATAAGAATAAGAAAATCCCGAAACAATATAATGTCATTAATTATAACTAAATTATAAGTAATGATAAAACTAATTCTTGCTATTGTTATAAGTCAAACGTACGTCCTCTGTAAAATAAATGCCTTACAAATTCCATAGGATACCAAGCTACTTTCTATTCTATTGAAAATTTAAATTTTACCAAACAATATGTGAGATGTACTAAGAACAGTTTAAGACCCGTTTTTATCAGCATAACCAATTTTTCAATAAAAACATACAGGATATATATATATAAATATATATATATATATATATAGAGAGAGAGAGAGAGAGAGCAAAACATGACACTTGACAAAAGAAAACGAAATAGGCAATAAACACAAAAATTGTTTACGAAGAGTCCCGACAGATTATTTAGAGCTAGTTAGAGTTACATACTACATTATTTTTCAATTTCACCGCCGCCGCCGGCGACGACCATTTAGAGGCGGGCGTGAAATGAGACACATGCTTTGGCGACCATGTCCTTGTCCGTAGCGGCGAACGCTTCCAGGATAACAGCTTTCAGAAAGTAGACCTTAATCTCGACAACTTAGATATATCTCGACAACTTATATATATATATATATATATATATCTCGACAACTTATATATATATATATATATCTCGACAACTTATATATATATATATATATATCTCGACAACTTATATATATATATATATATATATCTCGACAACATATATATATATATATATATCTCGACAACTTATATATATATATATATATCTCGACAACTTATATATATATATATATCTCGACAACTTATATATATATATATATATATATATCTCGACAACTTATATATATATATATATATCTCGACAACTTATATATATATATATATATATATCTCGACAACTTATATATATATATATATATCTCGACAACTTATATATATATATATATATATATATATCTCGACAACTTATATATATATATATATATATCTCGACAACTTATATATATATATATATATCTCGACAACTTATATATATATATATATATATATATATCTCGACAACTTATATATATATATATCTCAACAACTTATATATATATATATATCTCGACAACTTTTATATATATATATATCTCGACAACTTTTATATATATATATATATCGACAACTTTTATATATATATATATATCGACAACTTTTATATATATATATATATATCGACAACTTTTATATATATATATATATATATATATCGACAACTTTTATATATATATATATCTCGACAACTTTTATATATATATATATATATATATCTCGACAACTTATATATATCTCGACAACTTATATATATATATATATATATATATATATATATATATATATATATGAATGAATGAATGAATGAAGGTTAAATTATGACCCGTAATTTAACGAATGCGCGTTGCGGTTATCGGCTTGAAACGTGAAGTCGGAGTGCCGGTTTCGAATTCCAGTTGAATTTGTTGCATTCACTTATGCTCAAATAGCATCTCGAAGGTAATAATTCGTCGCTTTTCGATCCAGCCATGGGTTTTATCAGCAAGAGAGTTTAGATTTAGTAGCCTTGGTTTGCAACCAGTCTACTGAAGAAATTAATAGCAATATACTACAGAAAATGAACACATGTAGTGAAATCTTTCTACCAAACGAGGGGTGAATAATTCAAACTCAATGAGCATACTCTCGCCATTACAGTGTAGGAGATTATCCAAGTTCTAAGAGTAATGGTGCAGTAAGTGACTTTCGAAGAAGTGACAGACCCTTTCTGTTCCGAGCGATGGAATATTTGACCTAGTTTGGGAACTGTGGTGCAGTGGATATGGATATCTGCTCGGAACGAGAAATCAGAGAGCCGAGTTCGAATTTCAGTTGAATTCGCTGAATTCACTAACGCGCAAATAACCATCAGAAAGGTATTAATTCCTCTCTTTTCCCTCCAGCTACGGGTTAAATAGCAGAATAGATTAATTTTTACAGCCTCGTTTGACAACCAGTCTACTGCAGAAAATAACCGCAACCTACTGCGGGATAATCTTCTGCCCAGTCAGTAATGTTTCTTTTGAGACATGATCACCCAAGCGTGTATCACGTATGGCACTTAACTGACTGATCTGGATAAAAAAATTGGATAGCAGGAAAGACTGGGTTCTATAGCCTGAGTTGGCAACCAGTCTACAGCAGAAAGTAATGGCAACCTACTACGGGATAATCTCCTGCCCAGTCAGTAATATTTCTATTGAGACATGATCACCCAAGCGTGTATCACGTATGGCACTGAACTGACTGAATGAATATAAAAGTTGAAGACATGATTAAGTCTACTACTGGGCATTAAGTGGGGGATCGATTTTCTATTTTTATGAAGTAATAAACTGATCCCCCACTAACTACTACTTAATAAGATAATACATCTCTTCTCCCTCCAGCTATGAGTCAAATTACAGGACAGATTGTGTTCTATAGGCTTGGCTGGCAACCTACTGCTGGATAATCTTCTGCCCATTCAGTCATGTCTCTTTAGAGACATGATCGCCCAAGCGTGTATCACGTATGGCACTTGACCGACTGACTGAAATTAACACATCATATGAGTTGGATTTTGATCTGTAATTTTACTTTCACAACGTGAATTTGTGAATGATATATGAGATTATTGTTAAAAAAAGGAAAAAATTAAACAGAAATTCTCTTTTGTGAAAACAACTTCTTTTTAATCATCAGAATGTGGACATATTACTGCACTTGCTCTACAAGCACTTTGGCACGCGCGTGCGAACACACACTTCTGTATAGAGGTGGTGGGCGTGAGAAGTGATATTGGCGCGTTTCGGGATGAAATTCTTTTAACGTCATTGAGAAATTCTAAAGGATTTCTCTTTTCCCCTCGACTTTCGTCTTGTTTTCTTGGAAGTCATATTTCAACTTAGTAATCTAATCGAAGCTGGAGGCGAAACAAATTTGAAAACTGAATAGAGATAGATTCATTTTCATTCTGTTTACCTTAAGTTCATTCTTGAAAGATCTCTACTAAAAGAAATGCACACACACGTACACACACACAAACATTTACATGTGCGCAAATACATGTGATAAACATTTTCACACCTATATGCATTTATGCAAAACACACACGTACAAACATTTATATGTGCACAAATACATGTAATAAACCTTTTCACACCTATATGCATTTATGCAAACACACACGTACAAACATTTATATGTGCACAAATACATGTAATAAACCTTTTCACACCTATATGCATTTATGCAAACACACACACACACACACATATATGTTATACGTTATTTAACAATTATAGACCAATGCATTAATAAAAGCTATAATCCATATATCTGATATATATTTGCTACATATGGATTATATATATATATATATATATATATATATATATATATGTGTGTGTGTGTGTGTGTGTGTTTCTCTGTGGTGAGAGAGAGTGTGCGTGTATATGGAAAAATACTTTACAAATTCGGAAGAATATCAAGAGTAATTGGGGAAGTCAAAGAGCCACATAACTGCAATAGTTATAGATACTTATATATATATATATATATATATATATACATATATGTGTGTGTGTGTGTGCGTTTATCAAGAATACTATACATATACGCAAGAATATCGGGAGATATAGATAAGTCATAGAGCCATATATCGGCAATATTTATAGGTACTTATATATATATATATATATAAGCAATGCGGTGTAGATATAGAAGAATCCAAAGAAGTATCCTGTACATAAAGTGGTAGGATAACTCTTTAGGAGAACTCTAAATATATATGTATATAAATACATATAGAGCAAATATAAGAAAAAATTAAGGCAGACACGTTTTTTCATGGTAAATCGGGAGTATGGGTCTATTTCAGGTGAACCATCATCAGCTTCCGTTTTTATTGTACAATAGATTTTACACAAATTAAAATTCAAAAACAAAGACCCCCGCAAAAAAAAAATTAAAAATAAAGATATTAAAGAAAAAAATGATGTAATGATGTATTTTTTCTTAAATTTTCTCTTTTAAATGAGCTATCTTTATTTCTATTCCCTTTTTTTTTGTGGGGTCTTTGTTTGTTAATTTCATTCTTGTAAAATCTTCTGTACAATAAAGACGAAACTTGATAATGGTTCGTTTGAAATAGGCCTAAACTTCCGATTTACCATGAAATAACGTATCTGCCTTAAATTTTTCCTATATATATATATATATATATAGATAGATAGATAGATAGATATGTGTGTGTAACTTTCATTAAACATGACTGATAAGGCATTCTTAACCAGCTGTGTATTCAATTTTTTCTGTGCTTATTACCAGGACTCATTAATAAAAAGCTTAAAATAAATACGTTATCATTGGTCTTAAGGAAACTTGTATAAAACATAGATTACAGCCCACATACAATATCATGCACATATATATATATATATATATATATATATATATATATATAGATTACATTACCAAAGTGCACGCTTACTGATAAATCCACAAGCAGATACATGCATACACACGCACATTATATATATATATATATATATATATATATATATATGTGTGTGTGTGTGAATGTGTGTTTGTTTTCATGTCTGCGCGCCCGTGAGTCTTTATATAAATGGAAACTCATGCTTTTTAAAAGTTCATAGACACTGTTGATCGTGAGTCCTCCGACCTTAATATCTGTTTACAAACATATGCAGCTTCCATTACACTGTCCTTTTGTTGCCTTACTTCTTATGCATGACTTGTTTACTTAAAAATCGATCATTTATATTCATTTTAGATTTTTTCTTTCTTTTTTTTTCTCGTTTCTGTTTAAATAATTTATTGCAACTTAAACATATATTGTACATTCACTCACCAAAGGTTCTTGTCTTTTTTTTTTTCTCGCGACTTATTTTTCTTAGCACACACTGACAGATGAAAAAGCTAATTTAGATAGAAACGACCAAATCTATTTGCTGTGTTTACTGATAGGGAGGTATGGTTACTGTTTTGCACCAGAAGTTTTTTTTTCTTCTCGTCAGAATCCATTTTGCACTTTTATAAATCTACCATTCGTCCGTGCGTTGAATAATGTTGCTATATCTGGTTGAGGTCGCCTGCTATTCAGCTTCAGGTTCTCAGCAAAATCGAAAGAACGATATGCAATATAATCCATCTTGACTTGGCCTCTCGTCTTCAGTCAATGGGAATATGGCTTCCCTCTGTCTTTTCTACAAATATTTTCATATCTACTTACGAGCTTCCTTCTCCGATGCCCCGGCCACATGTATCTAAGGGTGCTACTAGATTGGCAGTAATGTCCCAACATTTTTAACGCCAAAATAGTTAAATGTAACCGCTATCTTGCCTTTTATATATATATATATATATATATATATATATATTATCTATTTTCTGCACTATTGTAAGAACTGCAACCTTGAAACTTCTGAATATCATTTCTTATGTCTTTGTCTATGAGTGTATCAAATTTGATTAAAATCGGACCACTCCTTCTATAACCGGATTATTTCGATTATCGATATTTATCGGGTGTACCTAAACACAAAACCTAGCTAAGAACACCCGCAGATTCTTATAGTACAACTGTGTAAATTTTCAAGGAAATCGGTTCAGCCGTTTCGGAGTCTATAGGTAACGGATACACACAGAGAGACAAAGTTCCATTTATAAATAAGTTTATATATATATATATATGTACAATATTCTATATCCTCTTTACCTCATACAAAACAGTTTCTAAAAGTAAATGGGATTTTTTAATTTTCTTTTTCAAAAACAACCTTTATTACCATCATTAGAGATATTGTTTTTTCGATGTCGAAACAAAATGTACACTTTTGTAGTAAATTATAACTTGCATATGTTCTAAACAATAACTGATAATAAATATTCATAGCTCTCTTTCTATAGTGAACACGGTTTTAAATTAATGTTTAGAACTTTGTTAATACTTTCTTCGTTCTTTAATCACTTGGAGATATATATATATATATATATATATATATATATATATATACGTTATAATATCATTACGAACGTAGTCATTTTGTTTCGACACTATCTGTGCTTTATAAAGTGAAGTCTATTTCAATGTTTAATACTAGCCAAACCCTCTTAATCGGGGAGGCATTGTTACATAGAGTGAACCAATAAAACAAAGCAATTTCTAATTTGAAAAATAAAAGAACAAACTTTAAAAACAATTTATTGGGACATTAACATTCGATTAAAATAGAGATCAGCATTAATAACCATCTATTAGATTCACTTCACTTTATTACGAATTTTAAATTCTAAATTTAACAACTGCATTGTTATAAAGTTATTTCGATATTCAACGAATAAAAGACGTGCCTTAACACATATTCAAATCTAAAGACATCTACATATGGACAAAAAGACGAGCATATACCCACATGAACACACACATATACAAACGTATATACGCACACATATATGCGTAAATAAATTTAAACAATTTCTTTTATCGATGTGTCAATATATCCGTTAAATTTCAAAGCCAGGTCTGGATATTGTATGTAAACATTACAATATTGTTTTTATATATATATATATATATATATATATATATATATACACTCTTTGAACCAAATAGTTAGCAGTAAATAAGGCAAAAAAATCCCTCGCTTTGATTACGAAATATTAACCAAAATTGTCAATAAAAATTCTTAATATTAAATTATAGTTTCGACGGCATATCGGTATAAATATTTTGCCTTCATTTTTGACGGTACGTTAAAACAGTTTTCAAGGAAACAAAAGACGTCGATCGACGTTACTCATAACTTTTTGAATATCGTAGTTGAAAATGAAGTAATTAAGTTGAGGTGTTCCCCAAGCGAGTAGTGTAAAAGAAGAAACTATTAACATAGAAATTACGGTTATGAGAAATTTAAACTGTAAAATGGTGAGAGCTGGCGATCGCACTGTGCTGAAATCGTGAATGTGTGGTATCAAAACGCAAATTTCATCAGAGCCATTATTATGAATATATTCATATAAAAAGGCACAGAAAAAGGACAGAAAATTAATTGTAGTCGATATGCTAGGTCATCACTGATAACATTGCAGCTTCACATGAGGATTCCATCAGGAATCTCTAGATAGATGTAAAATGCACCAGATCAGGCCAGACGAAGCATTAATATTTAATGCACGTACGAATGATAGATGTATAAATGTGCAAAATTGGCAAGAAAGATCGTCTAGCATGATACAGTGAAATATTTTTCCAGCAGCAAATCTACATATGGATAAATAGGCGAGTATATATGCAGACACGAACACACATTGGCACACATACACATATATAAACGTGTATACGCACACACATTTAAAGTTTTAAAAATTTTCTTTTTATCGACGTATCAATATATCCGTTAAATTTCAAAGTCAGGTTTGGAAATGGTCTGTAAAGGCAAAAATATTGTTTATATATATATAGTGTATCGAGGCAGGAAGTAATTTTCTAAATATATGCTGTTAAATATAAAAGACAATGAATGTCTATTATGTTTTATCATGAGCGTGGTTGTAGTAAAACAATATATGTACTAGGTTTTTTATTGGTATCAGAGATACAATCTCTGAATGGGCATGTAAATTGGTACACTACATTGGTTTTTTGTAGAGAACTTAGTTTAATTCTCCCGTAGACTTATATGTCATCTTTCTGACCAGAGTACTATTGAACAACATTTCTCTGAAAAACAAACATGTAGGTAATATCAGTCAGATTTTGGTCAACAATACAGTGATGCTTACTCATACACACAGTAAGAGGAACCTGCAGATATTGGAGGCCATGTACATCAAATCTAAACAACCAACATTCAATAAAATCACCTTTAAATCCGGAAATAACATATTACATTGCATTTGACTACATGGTTTTGTTGTCATTTCGCGCTATCACGCGGTGTGACGTCATAAAACCGCATTGCAAATTTGAGAACTGCGTTTATTATTTTTGGTAACTATTGCCGTTGCCAAGCGGAGTTTTATGTCAACACAAAATAAAATCGTTGGTGATCGTGGATGTTATAATATTTCAGTCTAAAAACCTCCCTGAAGATGGCTCATGTGAGCCGAAAGCTTAGAAGAAAACCAATAAATAATTATCCAAATGTTGGAGAATTTTTGTCTTTATTTTCAACTGAAATTAAAGCAAAAATACGACGTTTAGAACGGCTCATGATTAAACATAATAGACATTCATTGTCTTTTATATTTAACAGCATATGTTTAGAATATATATATATATATATATATATATATATGGTGCATGGCTAACAAACCTGCCCCGTAAAAGACAGTTTGTTATAGACTCAGCAACAAAAGCTGCTGCTCTATGCACCATCTGGGTGTGATGGATAAATGATGATGATTATATATATATATATAAAGATCTAACTTTAGTGGTTTTAAGCAAAATAGTAAGGACAAAATGCAAACAAAGAATAAGAGATATCGACATGAATCAATCACATAAGTTTAAATATTTCGGATTTGTTTTGACAACGGAAGGAAAACGCGATATCGAAATCCGAACTATTAGCAGAAAATGACTATCCGAAGTTAATCAAAGTATGACAAAAAAAAAATCATGAAAAATAAAAGAAATAACGTTTAACTGTTATGTATTGTCAATCCTTTTGTAGTGTCTTGAATGCTGGACAATCATTTAACAGATGAAGAAAAAACGGGAAGCAACAGAAATGTGGTTCTGTAGAGAGATGTTGAGAGTATCATGAAAGAAACGCCTAAGTAAAGAAAATATCTAAAGAAAAATGAATACAAAAATAATTATATTTATGCAAAAGAAAAAAAGATTGCTGAAATTCCTTGAAACATCACAAGGAAAGAGTGCTATGTATAGCATTCTTTCCTCATTATATTTGCAGGACCTGATATACAGAGATTCTAGCACTCTTAAACGAAACATTGAGTGTGACCGAGATACAACCGTTAACCAGTCAACTCTAAACTCAGAAGCACACTTTCAGTTATTTAAAAGGTGCCCACATATAGAAGAACCATAAGTATCTAAGACAGCAATCATACTGTGGCTTTCAATGAACCTTTGCCAAGTACCTATGGTGCTAGAGTTTCTGTATATCAGGTCCCGCAAACCTTCTCTCTCTAAACAACGTGAATGTTTGCTAGAACTAGTTACCATTAGCCTCTAGAACTTCTTCCCCTTTCATAACACATTTTTTTTATCTCTCTCGTTCATTCCCTTCATTCATTCATGATTTATTTTAATTTAAGTTAATCTCTCAATGAGGCATAAAGAACGGGAGCGAAACTGGTTGCTTCGTTTTATAAATATCCAATAATATTCAGTTTTATACTTTCATATCTATAATCAGCTTCTGTACCTACAAAAATATCTTATATATATATATATATATATATATATATATATATATATATATATATATATATACTAGCAGTATAGCCCGGTGTTGATCGGGTTTAATTAAAGCCTTAAAACTAATCCATGCTTCTGGGGCTCAGACTCAGCCAAAAGAACATTTGTGTGAAGTTTGGTGAGAATCGGATAAAAAAATTGTATAATGGACATACAGACACACACACACACAAACATCTTGCCTTTTATATATAGATAGATAGATATTATTGATATTCTGCACTATTGTAAGAACTGCAAACTTGAAATTTCTTGAATATCGTTTCTTATGTCTTTTTCTATGAGTGTATCAAATTTGATTAAAATCGCACCTCTCCTTCTATAACGCGATTTTTTCGATTATAGATTTTTATCGGGTACCTCGACACAAAACCTAGCTAAGAACACTCGCAGACGCTTATCGTTAAGAAAGTCGGTTCAGCCGTTTCGGAGTCTATAGGTAACGGACACACACAGACAAAGCTCCATTTATAAATAAGTTTATATATATATATATATATATATATATATATATATATACTTAAATTATATCTGTCTTCATAAGTTTGGTTGATCGATTAGTTTTCTACCGTTTTTCAAGCCTTTGTATGATATTTAACGCCAGAAATATTCTTTTATAATATAAGAACATTTTCTGAGATAATTTATGCCTTATCGATACAAGTCTTACCAATTCACCCATAGTTAGTGGGGAAAGAGGTGGATTCATTCTTTTTGCAATCGTCAGTAAATATACCAAATCAATCAGAATTGATACCCGGCTCTCCGATTAACAAGCCATTATCCTTTAAACAATCCGCATCTCAAAGACTCGAGCACCATATATTCCGAAGCGATCATCTATCTAGGTGCTGACCAATCTTGACCTTGCTGAACTTCGGTGTTTCAACGTGATATGGCCGCAAATGTCCATAGACTTGGCCCTAATTAAATCGCCCAAGATCTCATATGAACAATTGTTTTTTTTATATTTATATTAATCTACATAACAGAGTATAACTTTTTATAGCTACATAAATCAACAATACTGTGTATATGACTAAAAAATCAGAAATGACCCTAAACCAGTTAAATCCAAACCACCTAAACCCATTAACCTTTCCTTCACTAATATCCGGGGCATTCGTACTAACTTTCCTAATGTAGAAGCGTTCCTGCATGAAAAGCCCCTGACATCCTTGCGCTCTGCGAAACTAACCTCAACCCAACTCAGCTATTCCCTCCTCTGACCTCTTCATCCCTGGTTATCTTCCCCTTTATGGAAGGATTCCACTGTCCACATGCAAGGGCTGGGTGTCTATGTCAGCGAACACCTCCTCATAGCTAGGGTGACTTCACTCGAATCTACTGACCACCAATACATATGTCTCCACCTGTCTCTCCTCAGTTCGGTTAGTTACCTATTCTTTCTTTACCGTTCTCCCTCCTCTCCTGACTTCTCCCCACTAGATAGCATTGCTGACGACATAGATAAGGCTATTTCCTATCACCCATTCGCCCACATATTTGTATTTGGAGACTTCAATGCCTATCACTCTGAGTGGCTTGAAAACGCCGTGACTGATCCAGCGGGCATTCACGCCATGAACTTTGCTATTTCCCAATCCTTTACGCAAGTGGTGAACTTCCCCACTCGCTTCCCAAGCACTCCCTCGGGTCATTCCTCACTGCTAGATATATGTTTCACCTCTGCGCCTGACAAGTCTCGCAGCTTTGCCCTCTCGGCAACTCTGACCGCGCTGTAGTCTCTCTCAGTATTTCTTTCCACTCTCACTCCCCCCAGGAGCCCCCTACCTATAGGACCTCCTACCTCTACCAAAAAGCTGACTGGGATGCTTTTCGCGATTTCCTCTGCGACGTCCCTTGGGGAAAAGTGTTTGACCTATCAGTTGATGACTGTGCCTCTGAGGTCTTGTCATGGGTGAAAGCTGGCATTGATGCCTTCATACCCACCAGGAAGTATTGCTTAAAACCTCATTCCTCTCCGTGATTCTCTCCGGCCTGCTCAGCCGCCATTGCCCACAGGAACCATTACGTCCGTCTATTCCGGAGACAGCCAACTGATCACAATAGGCGCCTGTTCATATCTGCTCGCAATGAGTGCAAGAGAACCCTAAATGACGCCAAACAGTTGTTTGCTGAGAGAATGTGACAGCACATAGCTGACCGCAAGTTCGGCTCCAAGGACTATTGGAGGATTTGTAAACGAGTGCTCAGCAATAGGAAATCCTCAATACCTCCTTTAATCCATGGATTTGAGGTTCTCACGTCATCTACGGACAAAGCTGAGTGCTTTGTCCACAGTTCCCCTGTCCTCTCTAAACTATTTAACTACTGCCTTTCTGCTTCCTGCTTCCCTGCATGCTGGAAGTTCTCTTCAGTCGTTCCTGTATTTAAGAATTTTGGTGAACCCTCGGACCCATCCAACTATCGCCCTATCAGTCTTCTACCGATATTCGGGAAAGTATTCGAGGCTATAATCAATGCTGAAATAGTTCATCTCACCGCTCACAAACTGTTCTCCGACAGGCAATATGGATTCCGCTTTGCCAGGTCCACGTCCGACCTGCTAACAACCGTTACGGAGTACATGCTACAGGCCCTTGACGAGGCTCGCGCGGTTGCTCTGGACATCTCCAAGGCTTTTGACAGGGTTTGTCACTCTGGCCTCCTATGCAAACTACGCGGTTATGGTATTACCGGTCGCTTGCTTGACCTAATCCAATCTTTCTTAAATAACCGCAAAACGAAGGTCATTCTGAATGGGCGTGTCTCTTCGTCCTACAGCACGAATGTTGGTGTCCCACAGGGCTCTATCCTGGGCCCGACGCTCTTCCTTATTTTCATCAACGACCTCCCAGATGAGATCAAGTCCCAAGTAGGCATCTACGCAGATGACACTACAATATACTCCCGTACCAGTAAGAAACCTGTCGAGGCGGACAGACATAATCTCGCTGCTGACCTTGAGCGGGATCTACACTCTGTGGTGAACTGGGGCAAGAAGTGGCTTGTCAACTTCAATTCATCTAAGACCAAGCTGTTGTCTGTCAACCATTACAGGCAACCTCTCCTGCCTCCCATAAGCATGGACCAAGCGATTCTCCCTGAGTGCAATACACCGCGCCTCCTCGGCCTTACCCTCTCTTCTGACCTCAAGTGGAACCGCTACATCGAATCCATAGCTAAAACCACTGCTAAGAAGGTTGGGTCACTGTCGATCCAGGATGTTCTTTCCGGCTGAATCCATCCTGCATAGATACAAGTCTACCATTCGACCCTGCATGGAGTACTGCTGCCATTAATGGTCAGGCCCCCCTGCCACTCACCTCAGTGTTCTCGACAGGCTCCAAAGGAGAGTCTGTAATGTGATAGGTACTGATCTGGCGGCTCGACTTGCAGCCACTTCCCCATCGTTTAAATGTGGCCTCCCTTTGTCTGTTCTATAAATACTTTCATGGCTTATGCTCAGACGAACTTAAGTCACTGATGTCTCCTCAACAGGTGTTTACTCGTGCAACCAGAATGGCAACTGGGTCCCACCCATTCACAGTCAGGTTATCCAAATTCAGACGACAATTCTACTCTTGCAGCTTCTTCTCTCGCACTTCCCGCCTGTGGAACTCGCTCTCGTATTCTTGCTTTCCTGACGGCTACAACCTCCAGAAATTTAAATGCAAAGTCAATACTCATCTACTAACCACTGGACTCTAGCTCTCTCTCCCCACCCCCGTATAACCTTCCCTTTCTCTCCACCTATGTATCTGTCATCGCACCTGCTTTCTCAGCTTTCTATTGTTTCTTTCTAACTAGTTTGTACTCCTCACTCTTTTCTAATTAATCTTTTTACATTTATGTAGCCCCCTGCACATCAGTGGCGTTTCCGCCTTGCTCGGGGTGAAATGATTAAAAAAAACAAAACAAAAAAAACTGTAAAATGATAACAAGATTAAAGACAAAATGACAACTTATCTTTTCCAACGCATTTCATCCGTTAAAATGTCAGGTATGTTATGGAGGACACGAAGTTACACAATTCAATGTCAAATGGAAAAAAAAATAACTGATGAATATTTATGAGCGTTCCTAAACAAAAAAAAAGAGAAAAAGAAAAACCAATAACATTTTCTTCTTTAATTCCATGCATCTACCTTTATAAAGACTATCAGAACAAAACGCTTCAGCTAAGATAATTTTTTTTTTGATTTTTGTCTCTCTCCTTTGTGTGTGTGTGTGTGTGTGTATATATATATATATATATATTGTGTGTATTTTGGCAGCATTTTTTCATTAATGCAGGTTTCATTGAATAATATAGACAAGTTTTGTCTATTAATTTTGTGTAGGATCCGTTCATACCGTCTGATATACTTGATGGTGATGTCATTGAAAGAAAACAAAAAATCACAGTATTTGTTGAATTTTTTATCGGGTCTAAGCTTTCGGCTCACATAAGCCATTATCAAAGAGTAAATATTAACACACAGTAAACATAGAACATTTAAGCTATTAACAATAAAGAGAATTGAATTGAAAATATAAGTCCATCCCTACCATCCCTATATATATATATATATATAAAACATCTTACGGAAATTAACGATACTTGGTTATAAACAACCGACAATTTGAAATGATTTGTTTGAACATTATTTTTGATAGATACTCATATTTAAGTAGATATTCTGTTTTTAATTAAACAGTATTATATATTTATATCTACTGGCCTGATTATTTACGATGAATTTTTATTACGAAAATGTGTGTCATATATATTGGTATGAGGACACATGGTTTTCTTTTCTGTACAGTGCCCGCTCGGCCTGTCATCTGTGTGTTCTGGATGTTGTGTACTTAGAAATACACTAGTCTAGCCTAGACTGTGCAGACAATAGGAGAACTTCATTCGCTCCTTACGGATTTAGGAGGGTTTGTGAGTCCTTTTTTTCTATTTTATTGCTCTTGTGGAACTTTACGTTTATAACCCCCTTACATTTTAATTAATTTTGATAAAAATTTTGTTTTTAAGGGAGTTCTACCTTCATTCTACAAGTCATATATAAGGGTCCTGTCTATCATTTTAAAATTCTGCCAACGACCACCTTCAACGTGTTGAACGAAAGGGTCCTAAGGTCTTATATATATTGTGACGTTCATTTTCTTTAAATCTCTGTTATATATATATATATATATATATATTTTAATCATATCACCCAAAGCAAGGCAGTAACGCCACTGATGCGCAGGGGGCTACGTAAGAATGAAAAGATTGGAAAAGAGAAAGCCGGAAACCACATCCTAATCAGGGAACAAGGGATGAACCTCTTCACTTGTTCCATAGACGTGGGTGGAGTGTGAACCGGGCGATAGTTTAGTCTATCTACTCCAATTATATATATATAAAAACTTATCGCTATACTCGTTTCGAAAAACCCTTCGAGTACATACGTTGAAGGAAAACGTGGTAATAAAAAAAGAAAGAGCTAAGCACTTGAACATCAGTCAAAGTCAGTCAGTTAGGTGCCATACGTGATAGACACTTTGGGCGATCATGTCTCGAAAGATACATGACTGACTGGGCAGAAGGTTATCCTGCAGCAGGTTGCCTTTGCTTTCTGCGGTAGACTGGTTCCCAACCAAGACTATAGAACCCAATCTGTCCTATTATTTAACCCATAACTGGAGGGAAGAGAGATTAATACCTTTCCCAAGGGTATTTGTGCGTAAGTGAATGCAAGGAATTCAACTAAAATTCGAACTCGGCTACCCGAGGTGTCGTTCCGAGTCGATATCCACTGCACCACAACAAAGTACGTAACCCAAAGAAAAAACCCGAGACCAGTAACCTAAACCAAAACAAGAAGATCCGGTTAGGTGAAACCTGGGAGGTTCGTTGGCTCGTTAGGTTAGTCACTTACTCTCTCTCTCTCTGTCTCCCTCTCTCTCTATATATATAGTCATTCGAAGACAGATATATATATATATGTATATAAATTTATCTTAGTTACTAAAATGTATGTAATTCCGGAGGATTCGAACCTCAGATCCCTAACAACGTAGGGAAAGTCACCAATTGATCTAACACACATCTTCGTAACAAAATTTTTCGTAAATAATCACGCCGGTAGAAATAAATATATAAGTATACTGTTTGATTAAAAACAGAATATCTACTCAAATAAGACTATCCATAAAAAATAATGTTAAAAAAATTGATTAAATACGTCAGTTGTATAAAACATTTCGTTAATCTTCGCAATTTCTATGACATTACACACACACACACATATATATATATATATATATATATATGAACCTTGAAAGTGTTTGAATCAGAATAACCTTGCATCGTTCTTATTTTGTTTCTAAACTCCGCTATCATATATATATATATATATATATATATATATATATATATATATATACTGCCGTCTGAACCATTTTATTCTGATTTAAATACTACGGAGATATCTTGTACTTTTTGGCTTTTCTGACAACAATATGAATTCTCATTTGAAATGTATAGATGGCGTATATGTTGAACGCAGTTTTTAAATTTTATGAATCCTGTCAAAGCCGATGGAAATAAACCGAAAAATGCTATCTAAATATTTGATCTCTTTTTCAATATTGTATTAAGCTCGGGTGTCGTGTTTGTTTTATAAAACTTAACATTGCGCGAAACGCCTGCAAAAAATTTAATGGCGGCGAAGGTGAAATTAAAATGTCGTAAACAGAGAGAAAAAGAAAGAATAGTGATAACGATGGATAAGAAAAAAATACTAAAAGAAACGACACGGGAAGCAAATATATTATAAACTAAGTCAGTGAGTTAAGTGCCATACGTGATACACGCTTGGGCGATCATGTCTCGAAAGAGACATAACTGACTGGGCAGAAAATTATCCCGCAGTAGGTTGCCATTGCTTTCTGCGGTAGACTGGTTGCCGACCAAGGCTATAGAACCCAATCTGTCCTGTTATTTGACTCATAGTTAGAAGGGTAAGAGCTGTATTACATTATTATGTAGTAATTAGTGGGGGATCAGTTTATTACTTCATAACAATATAAGACTGATCCCCCACTTTATACCCAGTAGAAGTTTTAATTATATTTCTATTACATTCATTCAGTTAGTTAAGTGCCATACGTGATACACGCTTGGGCGATCATGTCTCGAAAGAGACATAACTGACTGGGCAGAAAATTATCCCGCAGTAGGTTGCCATTGCTTTCTGCGGTAGACTGATTGCCGACCAAGGCTATAGAACCCAATCTGTCCTGCTATTTAACCCATAACTGGAAGTAAAAGATGCATTAATACCTTTCCCAAGTTAGTGAATACAATGGATTCAACTGGAATTCGAAAGTGGATAGATTTAATCTTATTTCTTTTAATTTGTGTTTCCTCTGTTTTTCTTTCTCAACCTTTTTTCTTTTTTTTTTTTTTACTTTGTAGATATTTCTTTTCACTTCTTTCTTTTATTTCCCGTCATTATTTTCCTTTTTCTTTTTTTCATTTTTCTTACTTTTTGTTCTTCCTTTCTATCCTTTTTATGTCTTTCTCAGAATATTCATTTTTTTCATATTTCTTTTGCATATTTAATCTTCCTCTTATTTCATTCTTTCATTCATTCGTTTTATTCTTTTTAAATCTAATTTCATTTTACTTTGTTTTATATTTCTTACAATTCTTTTTTACATTCTGTCCTATTTTGCTATTTTCATTTTTCTTTCTTTCTTTTCACATTATCTGCAATTCCCATTTTCCAGTGTATTATTTTACCTTTCATCGTTTCTTCTTCGCTCCAGATTTTCTTTCAATAACATATGTTCATTCCATTCATTTTCGTTCGTTCGTTCGTTCAATCCTATCTTCCATCCTTCCTGTCAATAACATGCATTGTTCTATTTATTCTTTCTTTCTTTGCTTTTTATCTGCACTTACTGACTTCCACAGCATTCTTTTATTTTTTTTCTTTCTTTCTTCCAAACATTTCCTTTCCATTATATTACCTTATTCTCTCATGTTTTTCTTCATTCTTTTATTGTCTTTTTTCTTCTCTTTCACGCATATCTAAATGTGTAAGTTGAATGAAGAAAGCACGAATAAATTAAGAGAGAGTATAAAAGAAAGAAAAGAATGAAAGTTTAGGAAGAAAAAAGTAAATCTTGAGGTGAAGAAATAAAATAAGACCAGATAATAATAATAATAATAATAATAATAATAATGAAAATAGTAATAATAAGAAGAAAAATGTGTAAAAAAAGAAAGAAAGGAAAAGACGATGAAGGAAATAATATCGAAACAAACATCAACGAAAGAAAGTATGTTATAAAAAAAAACTAAAATTTTCGGAAAGAAATGAAGAGAGAGCTGAAGAAAGAGTATAAAAAAACAAAAAATAAAAAACGAAACAAACATTCTTAAATGTCTATAATAGATAACAAAAGCGAAAAATGAAATAAGTGTGTAGTTATAGGTCTTGAAGGCTGTCACAGTGCGTTTAGTAAAATAAAGGAAGGTAAAGAAGTTGTTGGGTATTACCTATTTATTATTCATTAATATTTCGAGATCAAAGTGTCATCTTCAGAATGGTAGGAGAGCTTGATTTCTGCGTTCGTCCGTCCGTGAACCGTGCCTTCCAACGAATGGTCATCCTTCGATGCTACTGCTGTCGTGAATTGTATTAAGTGTGTGTGTATACTGGTAAATGTGTTAGAGCATGTATGTGTGTGTGTTTGTGTTTATGGCATATATATGTGTGATTGATTCTGAAAATAAGATTTTAATCTCGAAATATTAATGTATAATAAATAGGTAATACCCCAAAACTTCTTTACCTTCCGTTATTTTACTAAACGCATTGTGATAGCCTTCAAGACCTAACCATATAACTAATATACACAATGATTCAAGCAAATTACAAAACTTTCCTAAAATGAAATAGTTAACAAAAGTACCAAAAAAAGTATTTATTGAACTTTCGAGAATAAAAACGAAAAAAAAAATAGGTATAAAGAAAAAAGCAAAGAAATTCAAAGAAAACAAAACAAAAAATCGATAAAAGCATTTTTTCATTCTTTCAGAAAGAAAGAACGAAAGAAATATAGAAAAAAGAATGAAAAATGCATAAATAATTATTGCGTGAATGAGATATCTACGCTTGAAGTAAAAACGTCGAAAGAATTTTCTCATTCTAAACCAAGAAAAAAGGAATGAAAGAAAGAATGAATGAAAATATGAAGAAAATAATACATAAAAGAGATATGCATGCATTAAAAAACAAACAATGTTAAAGAAACAGTAAAGTAACGAAATAAAGAATGAAAGAGGGAAATAAAGAAAGAGTCCATGAATCTAGACAAAGAATGAAAGAGGGAAATAAAGAAAGAGTCCATGAATCTAGACAAAGAATGAAAGAGGGAAATAAAGAAAGAGTCCATGAATCTAGACAAAGAATGAAAGAGGGAAATAAAGAAAGAGTCCATGAATCTAGACAAAGAATGAAAGAGGGAAATAAAGAAAGAGTCCATGAATCTAGACAAAGAATGAAAGAGGGAAATAAAGAAAGAGTCCATGAATCTAGACAAAGAATGAAAGAGGGAAATAAAGAAAGAGTCCATGAATCTAGACAAAGAATGAAAGAGGGAAATAAAGAAAGAGTCCATGAATCTAGACAAAGAGGGAAAAAAACAGATATTTTTTCTAATTTAGTAAAAAAGTAAAAGATAAAATAAATTAATAAAACAAATAAAGCAATCAAGAAGGAGAGAATACGTGAATGAGAAATCTATAAATGCAGAAAACAATGAAATAATTTCCTTAATATAAAAAAGAAAAAAATAATGATAAAAGAGGTCGCCACAAATGATCGATAGTTTTAACAGAAATCTTAAAAAATAAAAGAAAATATCCAACTAAAGAATAAATGATAAAATACAAGGAAGTAAGCGAAATAAAAAAAGGAAGATCAAAAAGAAAAATAGATATGAAAATTGTAGGAAAGGTGAAAAACCTCCAAGATAAAGAAGAAATGCAAATTCTCGAATAGAATATGATCGTATAAAATAGATTGTCAAAGAATAATGGGGAATTGAAGGATTTCTCAAGCTAAGAGGAAAAAAAGAAATGTCAAAAGACTTCAAGATAACTAAAAAAAAAAAATAACAAAACAAAACAATTACATACACACACAATATATATATATATATATATATATATATATATATAAACTCTGGAGTTGTGGAATAGGAAAAGTAAGCAGAAAAGGACCCGGATTCTGTTTCTGCTTACCAGTTAGTTTCATAACGACACATTGACAACGAGCACAGAAATAAATATATTATTTTTTGTGCGTAACAAGAATGTTTGCAAATAAGTGATCTTCAATTTATAAAGTTTATGGTTTACGGCAACGTATCAATATTGGGTCGTATCATTTTTTTTTCTAGCATCGCTTTCTGATACCACGCTACGTGGGTAATGCTGCAAAAATAACATCTTTCAATCATCGATGGTCTTCTAAAAAATAAAAAAATTCAATTGCTTCTGTTGATATCAGCCTCTACATTATATTTTAGAAATGTCATAAACCACAACGAATATTCGTTCTCTTGGGGTCTTTCTTTCGAAGATTCTCGCAACTACGCTTAACACTCTTGGCTGATTTGTTTGTTTAACGGCATATCAACACATTATCGGACATTTTATACCGAAATTTAATTTTCATGGGAGCTGTGAAGTAATAAAAATATGATATACATTATTTCACAGTTGAATGCATGTTAGATGATGCTCATATGATGGGCATACATATGTTTGTGTGGGCATAACTACTTGAAGAGGACGAATTCCTAACATTGCCTATTTACGGGAAAGTTACTAACAATATTTATTTGTAGTAAAATTACAAACATCTCAGAACTACAACAGGTTTTCTGTTGTAGTTTTGAGATGTTTGTAATTTTACTACAAATAAATAGTATTAGTAACTTTCCTGTAAATAGGCAATGTTAGGAATTTTATTAAAACTAAGGAATGGTAGTAATATTTCTGTAAATAGCCACTGTGTCTTGGTAATTTTATTGTAAACATAGCCCGGCGTTGCTCGAGTGTAAAAAAAAGCTTCAAGACTAATCTCTGGTTCTGGAGCTTAGACTCTTTGGACGTTGGCACGAAAGACTAAAAAGCAATAGTTGTTTCCAGTTAAAGCGAAACTGTAGTCTGAAAGGAAAATGAATGGATGTAAGTCAAATTTTGATTTCCTGGTATCGATATCAAATAAGTTTTTTCGTCTTAAACTGAATTTTGAAGGCTAAATAAGTCCTCTGAGTAAATGGTATACACTCATAGGCAAAGATATAAGAAACTATATTCAGAAATTTCAAGGCTACAGTTCTTACAATAGTGCAGAAAATCGATAATAAACTATATATAATTATACCTATTTAGAGCCAAACCAGAAGCAAAAACGAAAATAAAAGGGCTGAAAAAATACAGACATATAGGCAGATAAAAAGACACACACACATACAAACATCTTGGCTTTTATACATATATATATATATATATATATATATATATATATAATATCGATTTTCTGCACTATTGTAAGAACTGTAACCTTGAAACTTCTTGAATATAGTTTCTTATGTCTTTGTCTATGAGTGTATCAAATTTGAATAAAATCGGACCACTCCTTCTATAACCCAATTTTTTTGATTATCGATATTTATCGGGGGTACCTCGACACAAAACCTAGCTAAGAACACTCGCAGACGTTTATAGTACAACTGTGTAAATTTTCAAGAAAATCGGTTCAGCCGTTTCGGAGTCTATAGGTAACGGACACACACACACACACAAAGTTCCTTTTATAAATAAGTTTAGATATAGCCGGCGCAATAAAATAGATCTGACAGCTCTATTCAATGCAAATAAGAATCGAAGATCAATAAATGTACATGATGGATTCTGCTGAGAAAATTACCTTTAACAACATAGAGAACAGCCTTTTTAACAGCAGATCTGATTATTGATTCAATATAATCGCTCACTATTGAGTAACTGACAACAGAAAGTGTCATAACTTACATCGAAGGTGCATTAGAATAGCCAAATATATTTTCAAAAATAAAAATATTATGATGTCGAAATATTTTGTTAGAAAATTAAAATGCCTTAATGTTAATATAAAATAATAGTATAAAAATCATTTTAGAAATTATTTCAAAAATTATACTGAGGATAACATGAATAAAAAAAAATTGTGGCTTTCACTTATGGTGTATATCTAACCATTAAGAACAGGTTCATACAATTTGTTAATTTTTTATTTAAAATCTGTTCTGTTTTTTTTTTATTTTTATTATTATGTCACCCCAAACAAGACCACCAGTTCTCGGAGGGTTACAGTGAGAGAAAAAACCGGATACAAGGAATATTAAAGAAAATATAAAAGATATTCAAGGAAATAGAAGAGGCGAATTATATAATTATATTCATCATCATCATCAACATTTATCTATCACCCACAGATGGTTGTTGCTGTAACAAACTGTTTTTTACTGTGCAGGTTTGTTAGCCTTACACCCAACTCCCAAATCTGGAGGACCGGTGGACCACTCTTGATCCTTACGTTTACAGCATCTGGTATTCCCAAATGGTAACCCATTTAAGTACTGACCAGGCTCGATGTTGCTTAACTTCGTTGATCGGACGGGAACCGGAGTATTAAACACGATATAGCCGTAGACTATATAATTACTAGCAGTATAGCCCGGCGTTACTCGGGTGTAATGAAAGCTTTAAAACTAATCCATGGTCCTGGAGCTCAGACTCTTTGGACGTTGGCACGAAAGACTAAAAACAATAGTTGTTTCCAGTTAAAGCGAAACCGTAGACTGAAAGAAAAATGAATGCATGTAAGTCAAATTTTGATTTCCTGGTATCGATATCAAATTTTCTGCACTATTGTAAGAACTGCAACTGTGAAACTTCTGAATATCGTTTCTTATGTCTTTGTCTATGAGCGTATCGAATTTGATTAAAATTGGACCACTCCTTCTATAACTGGATTCTTTCGATTATCGATTTTCGATATTTATCGGGGCTACCTCGACACAAAACCTAACTAAGAACACTCGCAGATGCTTATAGTACAACTGTGTAAATTTTCAAGAAAATCGGTTCAGCCGTTTCGGCGTGTATAGGTAACGGACACACACACACACACACACACACACACACACACACACACAGAAAGTTCCATTTATAAATAAGTTTAGATATTAATAAGTACAAATTATTGGGGAATCAGTTTGTTACTTCATAACATTATAAAATCGGTCCCCCACGTTATGCCTAGAAGAAACTTTACTTATGTTTTCGACTATTACATTCAGTTAGTCAGTTAAGTGCCTTACGTGATACACGCTTCGGTGATCATGTCTCGAAAGATACATGACTGACTGGGCAGAAGATTTTCCCGCAGTTAATTGCTACTACTTTCTGCAGTAGACTGGTTGCCAACCATGGCTGTTAAACCTAATCTCTTCTAAACTAATCTTTAACCCACAGCTGGAGGGAGAAGACACGGATTAATGCCTTCCCGGAGGGTGCTTTCGCATAAGTGAATTCGACTGGAATTCGAACTCGGCTCTTTGATTTATCGTTCCGAGCCGATATCCACTGCACCACAATGCTCATACTCTCCCTTACTCCCTCAAATAATCCTTCGCTCCTAACAGAAATGGATCCGCCACTTCGTCGAAGGTCCCTTACTGAACTTTTACTCTTGAAACTTGGATAATTTCTCACACTGTCATGGTGAGAATATGCACGTTGAGTTTGAATTAATGACCCTTGTTTTGGTAGAAAGATTACACTAATTGTGTTCATTTTTAGTCGTGTATTTTGACGCGATTAATATCCAAAGTCTCCTTTATAAAATACCTGAAGGACAATTAAATTGTGAAAGAACAAAAATTAAAATTTTAGACCCCTTTATAACTTTGGGAGACAGCATGTATTTGACCCTAATTTTATCAGCGTTTGTTTGTTTACAAACTGACTCATCCAGAAATTTGATGTGGTTCGTCTCTGTTAAATCGCAATTTGCATGAATAATTAACCCGCTGAAACCCTCTGATAGAGAATTGCGCCACATATAAGATGCTATTATCATTCACGCATGCTCACTGCCCTCTGGCATTTGTCAAACACCATCTCCCAAAACAGCGCACCACGGGAGGTTAGTAGCATTTAGTTAATTATTAGTAGACGCTGGTTAATTATGAAATCGTTGTGTTAAAGTAATTATTTTCTTCTTTCTGGGAAGACTTTGTTTAGTGTTCCAGCAAGTGAAGTTAACTTTCCGATAAATGGAATTATTTTCCTTATCGTTTTTTTATGGAAATAGCAAACCATTAAAATTTGCAAAACATTTTTTCTATAGTTTCTTGTTAGAATTTTCGAATATGAAACGCCGTGCCAACTTTATTGGCAGTGAAAATTGCCTCTGTTATTTAGAAAATCGATAGCCTTTTCGTTCTTACTAAAGTATACTGGAAACGCATCGCATATATATATATATATATATATATATATATATATATTCTGTTTCTTCTTTCCCCTTTTATGTTTTTCTTTTTTCCTTTGTACATATCTATTCCTGTTCCACCCTCTCTGACTAACAATTTTCACGTCTGCAAACCCAACGCATGTTTTCCGTTTTTCTCTTTCTTTTTCAACATCTTTCTCCTTTAATTTTTCCATACCTCCCCATCATTTCCTGTTTTCCTTTCCTCTACTTAGGTTCCTGTGACACGGTTATTCTTGATTTCTTTACACATATGTAATCTTTAAATATCCTTTTCAAAGACCGAGTTCGAATCCATTTTCCTCTATGTCTTTGTTTTCCCTCGCCCTTCCACACCCTCTGAATCATCGGTTAGGCGCCTTTCAACTAACCTAGTCTCCCTCTCTTTTTAACTACCCCTTTTACTTTTCTTTCATATTTCTTTTTTCCTTCTTTTAAGTGAACTTCCGGTTTATGAAAAACCTTTTCAATTTGTTCCATAATAAATACATCACTAACGAAGCTAACATACTTCACAGAAATGATGAAATGACACATATATATAAATGAATACGGAACAAAGAAAATATTTGCAACGTTTAAAAGTTCAATTTAAAACAGTGCTCAATATAAAAATAGACCAATAAATATTCATTATAAAGCTGTACAAACTACTACAATATTATACATTTTGTTTCGACGCTGAAAGAACAGTGTCTGATCAGGTAGTTAATAATGATGGTAATGTCGAAACAAAATGTACAATTTTGTAGTAGATTGTAGTTTGGACATGTTCTAAAGTTTAATTTATAATATATATATATATATATATATATATATATATATATATATAGTGAGATTGTAAATGGGACGGAACAAAAGAGAAATAAAAAGCCAAGAAAAAGTATTCTTAGCCGAAACGTTTCGTCTTCTAGGGGACTTTATCAGGTCAAAGAGAACGAAACACTTTTGCAAAGTATAGTTTTTGCTCTTGTTTATTTTTATTAATTGTTTTTCTCTACAGGAACACTATATCTGTAAATCATTATATATATATATATATATATATATATATATATATATAACGTAGCACACTTGGTATACTATGCTTGTAAATTCCGATAGAGACGAACTAAAAATAACTCAATGTTAAATTCATTTATTTACTTTAACAGAGTAATATACTTTCGAAAAGATTTTTGACTAATTACAATGAGTAGTATATATTTCACCGCATCATGATGCTCGTCAGACCCAAATTGTACTACAGTTGATATTCAAAATATCCCCCCAAAAATTATTTTACACAGACGCTCGCATGTTCATATTTAGAATAGACGGTTATTTACGAAAAAATTTCTCGCACATTCAAAAAAGCAAGGTTAAAGAAAAAGTAGATGATTGGTTAATGGAAAGAAGAGAATAATAACATAATGAGCCACAATAATAACATCATGATGCCGTGAAATATGTATTGCCCATTGTAATTAGTCAAAAATCTTATATATATATATATATATATATATATATATATGCTAACAACCTTTACGGAGTACATGTTCCGGACACTCGATGAGGCAGGCGAGGCTCGTGCAGTTGCTCTGGACATCTCTAAGGCTTTTGACAGGGTCTGGCACTCTGGCCTGCTTTGCATGCTACGGGGTTACGGCGTTACCGGACGCCTGCTTGACCTAATCCAGTCCTTCTTAAACAACCGCAAAATGAAGGTCGTATTGAATGGGCATGCCTCTTCATCCTACAGTACGAATGCCGGTGTCCCACAGGGCTCTATTTTGGGCCCGACGCTCTTCCTTACTTTCATAAACGACCTCCCAGATGAGATCAATTCCCAAGTAGACATCTACGCAGATGACACCACAATATACTCCCGCACAAGTAAGAAAGCTGGTATGGCGGACAGACATAAGCTCGCTGCTGACCTTGAACGGGATCTACACTCTGTGGTGAACTGGGGCAAGAAGTGGCTTGTCAACTTCAATGCGTCCAAGACCAAGCTGTTGTCTGTCAACCATCACAGGCAACCTCTCCTGCCTCCCATAAGCATGGACCAAGCGATTCTCCCTGAGTGCAATACACTGGGCCTCCTCGGCCTTACCCTCTCTTCTGACCTCAAGTGGAACCGCTACATCGAATACATAGCTAAATCCACTGCTAAGAAGGTTGGGTCACTATGTCGATCCAGGATGTTCTTTCCGCCTGAATCCATCCTGCATATATACAAGTCTACCATTCGACCCTGCATGGAGTTCTGCTGTCATTTATGGTCAGGTGCCCCTGCCACTCACCTCAGTGTTCTCGACAGGCTCTAAAGGAGAGTTAGTAACGTGGTAGGTGCTGACTTGGCATTTCGACAACAGCCACTTTCCCACCGACGAAATGTGGCCTCCCTTTGTCTGTTCTATAAGTACATTCATGGCTTCTGCTCAGACGAACTTAAGTCACTGATGCCTCCTCAACAGGTTTTTACTCGTGCAACCAAATGGCAACTGGGTCCCACCCATTCACAGTTAGGTTAGCCAAATGCAGACGACAATTTTACTCCTGCAGCTTCTTCTCTCGCACTTCACACCTGTTGAACTTGCTCCCATATTCTTGCTTTCCTGACGGCTACAACCTCCAGAAATTTAAATGCAATGTCAATACTCATCTACTAACCACTTGACTCAAGCCCTTTCCCCCCCCTTGCAACTGTCATTACACCTGCATTTTCATCTTTCTATTGCTTCTTTCTAATTGGTTTGTAATCCTCTTCTCCCTCCTCTAATTAATTTTCTTTAGTTATGTAGCCCCTCGCACATCAGTGGCATTTACGCTTTACCCAGGGTGTAATGATTATATATATATATATATATATATATATATATATATATATAGTACTGTACAAAAGTATTAGATCAAGAACTATATTATCTTTTATGAGGTATCAAAATAAAGTTTAAAATCACCCCTATCCTAACACTTTTGCACACTGCCGTTAGTATACGAAAGTATTAGGACAGGGGTGATTTTCCTAAAAACCTCACTGAAATTCAAATACAGGGTGAAAAGGAAAAACTTTGTAAGAATTATTTAACTAAAAAGAAAGATGAAGGAAGTCTTTTGAATTTTAATTGGCTCCTAGAAATCCCTGATCTCAATCGTATTGAACATCTCTGGGATATTTTGGATAAGAAAATTGAGAAATCTAAAGTTACTTCGCAAGACACACTTTGGGAACAATACAAGCTGCTTGGCAGGAGATATTATTCGATACATTGAAGAAGTTTGTTATGTCAATGCCTGACAGAATAAAGGCTGTGATCAAAGCAAAAGGCTATTATAGTAAATATTAAATTTATTTTGTAACAAGTATTTTTTCTTGATAAAGCATTTGTTAAGTAAATCAAATAAAATTACTTTAATTAAATTGTTTTTTTTATGTCAATATGCCTTATAAAAGATAAAATATTTCCTGTCCTAATACTTTTACACAGTACTATATATATATATATATATATATATATATATATATATATATATATTGTAACAAAGTTATAGAACACATAAGTTTTTTACCTAGTGTTCATGCATTTACTTTTATAAAGAGTGCTCAATACAACGCAGAGCATTATATTGTAATGGCTGTTGCAATGGTTGAGGTGAATTTTTACTTAAACATCATATCACCATAAATAAACTGTTTTTAACATTTAAATCTTCATTTCAACTTAGCAGCTTTGAAACGCTAAAATTTATTTTTGCGTAGTTATACTATGAATTTATAAACCATTGTTACAACCATTACAATATATATATATATATAGCCCAGGGTTAGGGTCGCCGACTGACGCCATTTCGGTCGGGTTTCAACCCTGGGTAAAAAAGCAATCGGAGTCTAACCGTACTGATGAGCTGTGATACGGCGAAACAGATCTGTCTGCGGATGACTATATATATATATATATATATATATATATATATATATATATATATATATGTGTGTGCGGCAACCTTTCTTTTTAGAATATTTCTTCTAATACGACCGACAAGAAAGATTTAATCCATTAATCCATTGCTTATTAAGTTTTTTCACCAACTTAACAGTTTCTGTTTTCTTGAAGATAAGCAATATAAAAATCGTTCATAATGTTTTCTCGGCCCAAGCACTTTCCCCTTCTACCACAACAATTTTCAAGCGTGTTTACATTTCTGCTGTTATTTTTTCTTCATTTATTTTGTATTTTGCATTTTATTTTATTTCCATCTTCTTTTGCCACGAGTACATAATGTAAGGGATGTGCGTTGTGGTGCAGTGGATATCGGCTCGGAACGTGAAATCGGGGAGCCGAGTTCGAATTCCAGTTGAATTCATTGCATTCACTTACACTTGAGAAAGGTATTAATCCGCCTATTCCTTCCAGTTATGGGTTAAATAACATTACAGATTGGGTTCTATAGACTTGGCTGGCAACCGGTCCACCGCAGAAAGCTATGGCAACCTACTGCGGGATAATCTTCTGACCAGTCAGTCATGTCTCTTTCGAGACATGATCGCCCAAGCGTGTATTATGTATGGCACTTAACTAACATAAAAGTAAGGGTGATGGTCGGAGAGAAATGTCTTAGCTCTCTGATAGAAAGAAGCTTTTGATATTGAGATTTATATAAGATTTGTGTGATTTCGATCAGAATTTACCTTAAGGTTAATTATGGATTAATAAATGTTTTTTTTATGGCAGTTTGGTTTGGTAAGTGACATGTAAGACGTCTACTTAAGATGATAGTGTGTCTAATATAGGTAATAGATTTGTGACAATTTTTATATTACTTATTTTCAACAAAACTGAAATTGTTAGGCGGCTGGAAAAACTTTAATAAGTCAGATTTTTTCACTGTCATTTGTGGCCAATATTGTCCTTTAAATGCACAAACCCTGTATTGAGGCTATTTCTATTGAGTCAATGGTAAATGTAATATTAATAGTTATTTTTATACCAACTGTTTCCATACAGGCATTCTATGACCAAACTTCGTTACTACCGAGTGCAATTTGTAAAATATTTTTATTAAATCAGATTTTTTCCGGAAATTTCTTTTCACGTATGCACTAAATCATTTTGATTTTTCATGGTTGTTAGACAACGGTACAGCCTAATGTGCAAATTAAAAATAGATATACCAAAATCTAACAGTAAATCAGTTAAGTGTCATACGTGATACACACTTTGGGCGATCATGTCTCTAAAGAGACATAACTGACTGGACAGAAGATTATCCCGCAGTAGGTTCCCATTGCTTTTCTGCGGTAGACTGGTTGCGAGCCAAGACGATAGATCCCAATCTATTATGTAAGCCATATCTGTATGGAAAAGACGGAGTAATACCTTTCCCAAGGGTATTCGTGCGTAAATGAATGCAACAAATTCAACTGGAATTTGAACTCGGCACCCCGACCTCTCGTTCCGAGTCGATATCCACTGCACCACGAAATTTTTTTCGCAGTGAACGTGAAGTGCGATAATAAAATTCTAATACGGACTGGGATAGCGACTGTTTTGGAATATCAATTGCAGTAACCATGGATGTGCGACATTGAAATCTGAAAATCTACTGGGTAAAAAGAAGCCTTCCAAAAGCTAAGTAAAATATCATGAAACTGTAAAATTTCTTTAGAAACAAAAAAAAAGAAAAAAAAGAAAAAGGAGATGTTCCTTGATATTAGTACTCCTATATAGAGGCAAATATTCCTCACAGAATAGACTTGAAGCAAAAGAAATGTCATTCTATGAAAAAAAAATAATATGTTGAGCATACCATGGACCGAACATGAGAGCAACAATAAAGTTTTAGAGAAAATAAAAAAATAAAAAATGACACTTATACTTAACATCAGAAGGAGACGGTTGAAATGAGGAAAAAAGGCTTGGTAAATTTCTTACGCACAGACGTGAAAAACTATCCTGCACATATATAAATCTACCATCCACCCGTGTATTGAATTCTGCTGCCATATCTGGTCGAGTGCTCCTGCTATCTAACTTAGGAAGCTTGACAAAATCAAACGGACAATCTGTAATGTGATCGATCCCAACTTAGCAGCTGCGATACAGTCACTTTCTCACTGGCACAATGTTGCTTAACTGTGTCTCTTCTACAAATACTTTCACGGCTTCTGCTACGATGAACTGAGCTCTCTGGTGCCCCATATGTATAAATTTACTCGAGCATCAAGAATGGCAACTAGGTCCCACACTTTAACTGTGAAAAAAATAAAATATAAGCGCAAATTTTACTCCAACAGCTTCTTTTCTCGCACTTCCCGCCTGTGGAATTCCCTTCCGTTTACTTGCTTCCCCGACAGTTACATTCTCCAGGAGTTTAAATGTATAGTCAATAGTCATTTCCTATCTCAAAGACTTGCATCCTCTCTCGCACGTTCATTTCTCAGTCCACTCCACTCTCATCAGTATTCTAATCCTTCTCATACTCACTTCCTGACACTCTCTGTAACTTGTCACTGTCTCTCATACCTTTTCTCCTATGTAACAACATGCAAGATTTTTACGCTGGGTGAATAAGGAAGCTTGTGAACAGACGGAAATCGTGGGTTCCACTGTTGGGAGACTGCGTCGAAAAATAAAAAAAAAAGTAAGCTTCTATCTGTATAAGAAGTCATTATACCGAAAGAGTCATCTTATTTATTGAATGACCCTCGTGTGTGTGTATATATATATATATATATATATATATATATATATACTGTTAAATATGAGAGACAATAGATGTCTATTATGTTTAATCATGTGCCGTTCTAAACATTGTATTTTGGCTTTAATTTCAGATGAAAATTAAAACATAAATTCTCCAACATTTGAATAATTTTTTATTACGTTGGTTCTAAGATTTCGACTCACATTAGCCATCTTCAATGTGGTTACAGAGACGTTGACATAATAAAAACATCCACCTTCAAAGATAATATTATGATGTGTTGACATAAAACTTTGCTAAACAACGACAACTGTCACCAAATAGCAAACGCAGCTGGTAACTTTGTAATGCGGTCCTATGACGTCACACCGCGTGAGAGCTCGGAAGGTTAATAGAACCATATATTTAAATGCAATGTAATGTGTTATGACCAGATTTAAACGTGATTTTTTAAGTGTGGGTTATTGTAATTTAATGTAGATAATCTATAATATCTGTAGGTTCTTTTTACTGTGTGTATGAGTGAGTATTATTGAATTGTTGACTAATATATACTAGATATATATATATTAGATATTACCTAAATTACTATGTTTTTCTAAGAAATGTTGTTTAATTGTACTCTGATCAGAAAGGTAACAGGTAAGTCTACGGGAGAGTGTGGTTGTAGTAAAACCAAAATATGCAGTGGGTTTATTATTAATAGCAGAGATACAATTTCTGAATGGGCATGTAAAATGATACACTACATTGGTTTTCTGTAGAGGATTTAGTTGTATATATATTCGACAAGAGAAACAGAGGAAAAGTGAAACTGGTGTAAATATATGGCGGAGTAAGATTTCGGAGAGATGGCAAAGACAAATATTTATTAAGAGATACAAAAACAGAAGATGTGGAAAGGTACGATCGAACCCGTCCTGAAAGAAACACTGCAGATAATATAAATAATATTTAATAATGACTGCTTGGTTGTTTTGTTTTTATGGCGGGTCATTTAGTGCCAACTAAATTTGATTTATTTATTACTGGTAATACCTTTTTCTTTCAACAATTTATTGTTGTCTTTATATAAGTTTTGTGTCTAGTAATACATTTTTATTTTCGAGTATCAAGATTCATTGGGATTTGTTTTTAAGGGCAGGGTCCCCAAGTCTTACCCTTGTTATTTAACCCATAACTGGAGAGAAGGGACGGATTAATACTTTTCCCAAGGGTACCAGTGCTTATGTGAATGCAGGGTATTCAACTGGAATTCGAACTTGGCCCACCGATTTCTCTTTCCGAGCCGATATCCACTGCACCACAACGCACATCCGCCACTGAACGCTTACATCACCTTGTATTCCCAAGCGGTCACCCATCTAAGTACTGACCAGGCTAAACATTGCTTAACTTCGGTGATCGAGCGAGAACCGGTGTATTCAACGTGATAGGCCGTAAGCCATTTAATAATGAAGGAAGGCAGTAAATACAAACAAGATTTACATTTAGTAGATTCTATAGAATAGCAAAACAGAAGCCAAAAACCAACTATTGCGGCAAAAGATATGAAAATGAAAGCCAAGTATAAAGCTCTTGAACAGATGAAACAACGCTGGCAAGACAAACTTCTGCATGGCCAATATCCAGAACGTGCTAATAAGTTCAATGTTGATGAAGTTAATACATACCGATGGTTACATGCATCTGGATTAAAGTCTGAGACTGAAGACTTTATTCTTGCAGCGCAAGACCAAAGTCTTTCCACTAGGAACTTTCAGGCAAATATTATACATAATAATGTGGATCCAGATGTGGAAGTTCTGTGATAAATACCAAGAAACAATAGACCATCTAATCTCAGGATTTTCTGTACTTGACCCAAATGAATATAAAAATCGTCACGATAGAGTGGGGCAATATTTACACTGGACAATGTGCAAACACTATGGAAAATATGTAAACAAATACTGGTATGAACATCACCCAGCAACGGTTACAGAAATCACCCAGCAACGGTTACAGAAATCACCCAGCAACGGTTACAGAAATAGAAAATGTCACCATTTGATGACGTTACACCATCTACACAGATAGAAAAATTGAAGCAATTAGGCCGGACATTGATGTTAGAAACCAAAAAGAAAATACTTGCTGATTAATTAATATGGCTTGTTCAGCTGATTTTAACATACCAACCAAGGAACTGTCAATATATAAAGACCTGGAAATTGAAATAGAAAAAATGTGGAAACTGAAAACAAGAACAGTACCAGTGATAGTTGGTGCACTTGGAATGATAAAAAATGGAACAACAAACACATTGAAGGAATCCCTGGAAACCCCAGCTTAAGAGATATACAAAAGAATTGTCTTGTTAAGTACAACCCACAGAATTTAGGAGAACATTGCTATGTAACGCTAGGAATATTAGAGGAGATGGAAGACTTGGTAGGTAGTGCGACCATAGCAGAAATCGAATTTTGATACAAATGACAAATAATAATAATAATGGCCAATATCCAGAACGTGCCAATAAATCCAATGTTGACAAAGTTAATACTCATCGATGGTTACGTGCATCTGGATTAAAGTCTGAAACTGAAGGCTTTATTCTTGCAGCACAAGACCAAAGTCTTTTCACTAGAAACTTTCAGGCAAATATTATGCATAATAATATGGATCCAAAATACAGGTTTTGTGATAAACACCAAGAAACAATAGACCACCTAATCACAGGCTGTTCTGTGCTTGCCCCAAATGAATATAAAAATCGCCACGATAGAGTTGGGCAATATTTACATTGGGCAATGTGCAAACATTAATTGAAAATCTGTAAAGAAACACTGGTATGAACATCACCCAGCACCGGTTACAGAAATAGAAGATGTAACCATTCTATGGGATTACACCATCTACACAGACAGAAAATTGAAGCAAACAGGCCAGACATTATTGTTAAAAACCAGAAAGAGAAAACTTGTCTATTAATGGATATGGCTTGTCCATAACATAGCAATCAAGGAATTTGAAAAACTGTCTAAATAAACTGTCAAAATATAAAGACCTGGAAATTGAAATAGAAAAAATGTGGAAATTGAAAACAAGAGTTGTGCCAGTGATAGTAGGTGCACTTGGAATGATAAAAAAATGGAACAAAACAACACATTGAAAGAATCCCTGGAAACCCCAGCTTAAGAGATATACAAAAAATTTTCTTATTAAGTACAGCCCACACACTAAGGAAAACTTTATCTATGTAATGCTAGGGATGATAGGGAAGATAGAAAAACATGAAATGGAGTCATAACAACACGCCACGACCTGCCTTAGGTCTCCCCGCAGACTTGGCTGGTAGTGAGACCAAAGCAGAAATCGAAATATGATGAAAAAATGCCATAATAATAATAATCTAAGCTGAAATGTAATGTTTTCTGTCTGCACAGTTCAGTAAGTGTGCTTGCTACCAAGAAATTACTAAGCAAACAACTAAAAAATTGTGTTGAAACCAATTGCAGTTTCAGTGATAAATATCCAGAAACAATGGAATATCTTGTATTAGGTTTCACTGTGTTAGCAACAGCTAAATAAAAAAAAATCGGTATATTAAAATGGGCCAATATCTGCATTGGAAATTCTACACCTTTTATGGGACATAAACTGCAGGAAACTAGTATGAACTTCACCTAGACAGGATTCGAGAGACAGCAGCTGTAAGAATTTGATTTGACTTTACAATGCACACAAACAGATCAATCAAAGCTAATCGACAGACAAAAAAATAATGTGCTTTATACTCACACGGCAGTACCTGGAGATTGTCATAAATCTTAGAATCTTCAAAAATATCAAAATACAAGGAAATTTGAAATGGAAATCTCAAAAATATGTTACACTTAGAGCCTGGCGTTGCTCGGGTGTAATGAAGGCTTTAAAACTAATCCATGGTCCTGGAGCTCAGACTCTTTGGACGTTGGCACGAAAGACTAAAAAGCAATAGTTGTTTCCAGTTAAAGCGAAACCGTAGACTGAAAAAAAATTAATGGATGTAAGTCAAATTTTGATTTCTTCGTATCGATATCAAATACGTTTTTTTCGTCGTAAACTTAATTTTGAAGCCTAAATAAGTCCTCTAAGTAAATGGTATCATGGCTGAGACTAAGAACTACAATTATAGCTACTTAGGGCCAAACCCGAAGCAAAAACTAAAATAAATGGGCTGAAATAATTACAGACATACAGGCAGATAAACAGACAAACACACAAACAGCTTGCTTTATATATATATATATATATATATATATATATATATAATCGATTTTCTGCACTATTGTAAGAACTGCAAGCTTGAATCTTCTGAATAACGTTTGATATTTGATTAAAATCGGCCCACTCCTTCTATAACCCGATTTTTTCGATTATCGATATTTATCGGGGGTACCTCGACAAAAAACCTAGCTAAGAAAATTCGCAGACGCTTATGGTACAACTGCGTGAAATTTCAAGAAAATTGATCCGGCCGTTTAGGAATCTATAGGTAACACACACACACACACACACACACACACACACACACACACACACACACACAGAAAATTCCATTTATAAATAAATTTAGATATTAGTATTAATAATTGCAGTTGTAGTTTGGGCCCACGGATTGATTAAAAAATGTTCCGATAAAGTCATTGAAGGAATTCCTGGGATCCCATGCCTTAAAGAAGTACAATTGATGATATACACAGATACAGCACACGCATTTAGATGATCTTTAACTATTTAAATTTTGTGTGATCTGAGGTTGTTTTTTATTTTACAAAAAATGACAGTGGAAAATGTGCCTTTGTTGTTCCTTTTCTAACCTTAAATCCCTGGTGTGACCCGGAAGAAAATATGTATCCAAAAAAATCGAGAAAAATAATTTAGGACAACGTCTTCATTAAATCATTATCTCATAAACAAGCTACCCGTGTTACTGTTGTGGCGAAATTTTCGTTGCCAAGTTGTTGTGGCCTGTTTGGATCCGGAAGAAAGACACAGAAACAAGAAGGTAGGTCGAAACAGTGTATTAAAAGAACAAGAACATATATACAAAGAAAAATGTTAGTAATTAGCAAAATAGAAGTGCAAGTCCGAACGGTATAGTTACGGAGCGTCTCGACTGTCTCTAGACTGCTTCACTTCTACGTCCCCGGATGTCAATCAGCTTAGTATTTATGGAATGGAGGAAGAGTCCATTCACTGTAAATAGGGGACTATAAGAGTTTTGTTATAAATAATTGAATGATGTCTATTGCCTATACAACATCTGCTAAATAATTGTAAATACAATTCAGGAAAGTAAAAAGTTAAATGATATTGTTATACTAAGCGTCTTCTGATATCACAAGATTAGTATAAGTTACCTTTTGAATATACAATCACAAGAGATGCTCAAAACAGCGGCCATTATCTTCCAGACATTAATTAGTACGGCAAACTACTACTTGGGCAACGTTGGCCAATGTGTCCAGTGGGATTTCCACGCATATATTTTCAATTTCTTGTCTAAGGACCGCCAATCTAGTTGGTTTTCTTCAATACACAACATCATTTAGGACTTGTACATGCTACAGTCATGAGGATAACTCGATCTTTCGAGAAAATATAGAATTATCAAAATTTGATATTACAACAAAAGACAAGATTTTTCTTTCCTGAAGTGTGTACAAATTATGGCGAATTCTGTATATGATGTTGGATAAAGTAAATCTCCTGCTTGTTACGTTATTCTTTTCAGTTATACAATTTTTCAGAATGGCAATGACAAAAAATGACACAACAAAACAAAAAAATGGCAGAAATTGAATGGATGTTCTAGCCCCAAATTTCACTCGATAGATAAATTGATAAAAATTTAATATTAAGATGTATATGCGGATAGATACATCTGGAGAGGGAAATACAGGAACTCTAGACAGATACATCTAGAGAGGGAAAATATGGAACTCTAGACAGATACATCTGGAGAGGGAACACAGGAACTCCTAGACAGATACATCTGGAGAGGGAAATACAGGAACTCTAGACAGATACATCTGGAGAGGGAAATACAGGAACTCTAGACAGATACATCTGGAGAGGGAAATACAGGAACTCTAGACAGATACATCTGGAGAGGAGGGAAATACAGGAACTCTAGACAGATACATCTGGAGAGGGAAATACAGGAACTCTAGACAGATACATCTGGAGAGGGAAATACAGGAACTTCAGGACAGATACATCTGGAGAGGGAAATACAGGAACTCTAGACAGATAGATATGGAGAGGGAAATACAGGAACTCTAGACAGATAGATATGGAGAGGGAAATACAGGAACTTGAGATTAAAGATAGATATGGAGAGGGAAATACAGGAACTCTAGACAGATAGATATGGAGAGGGAAATACAGGAACTCTAGACAGATAGATATGGAGAGGGAAATACAGGAACTCTAGACAGATAGATATGGAGAGGGAAATACAGGAACTCTAGACAGATAGATATGGAGAGGGAAATACAGGAACTCTAGACAGATAGATATGGAGAGGGAAATACAGGAACTCTAGACAGATAGATATGGAGAGGGAAATACAGGAACTCTAGACAGATAGATATGGAGAGGGAAATACAGGAACTCTAGACAGATAGATATGGAGAGGGAAATACAGGAACTCTAGACAGATATACAGAGGGAAATACAGGAACTCTAGACAGATAGATATGGAGAGGGAAATACAGGAACTCTAGACAGATAGATATGGAGAGGGAAATACAGGAACTCTAGACAGATAGATATGGAGAGGGAAATACAGGAACTCTAGACAGATAGATATGGAGAGGGAAATACAGGAACTCTAGACAGATAGATATGGAGAGGGAAATACAGGAACTCTAGACAGATAGATATGAGAGGAAATACAGGAACTCTAGACAGATAGATATGGAGAGGGAAATACAGGAATCCTAGACAGATAGATATGGAGAGGGAAATACAGGAACTCTAGACAGATAGATATGGAGAGGGAAATACAGGAACTCTAGACAGATAGATATGGAGAGAGGGAAATACAGGAACTCTAGACAGATAGATATGTACAGAGGGAAATACAGGAACTCTAGACAGATAGATATGCAGAGGGAAATACAGGAACTCTAGACAGATAGATATGCAGAGGGAAATACAGGAACTCTAGACAGATAGATATGGAGATGGAAATACAGGAACTCTAGACAGATAGATATGGAGAGGGAAATACAGGAACTCTAGACAGATAGATATGGAGAGGGAAATACAGGAACTCTAGACAGATAGATATGGAGAGGGAAATACAGGAACTCTAGACAGATAGATATGGAGAGGGAAATACAGGAACTCTAGACAGATATGGAGAGGGAAATACAGGAACTCTAGACAGATAGATATGGAGAGGGAAATACAGGAACTTTAGACAGATAGATATGGAGAGGGAAATACAGGAACTTTAGACAGATACATATGGAGAGGGAAATACAGGAACTCTAGACAGATAGATATGCAGAGGGAAATACAGGAACTCTAGACAGATAGATATGGAGAGGGAAATACAGGAACTCTAGACAGATAGATATGGAGAGGGAAATACAGGAACTCTAGACAGATACATATGGAGAGGGAAATACAGGAACTTTAGACAGATAGATATGGAGAGGGAAATACAGGAACTCTAGACAGATAGATATGGAGAGGGAAATACAGGAACTCTAGACAGATAGATATGGAGAGGGAAATACAGGAACTCTAGACAGATAGATATGGAGAGGGAAATACAGGAACTCTAGACAGATACATATGGAGAGGGAAATACAGGAACTCTAGACAGATACATATGGAGAGGGAAATACAGGAACTCTAGACAGATAGATATGGAGAGGGAAATACAGGAACTCTAGACAGATAGATATGGAGAGGGAAATACAGGAACTCTAGACAGATAGATATGGAGAGGGAAATACAGGAACTCTAGACAGATAGATATGGAGAGGGAAATACAGGAACTCTAGACAGATAGATATGGAGAGGGAAATACAGGAACTTTAGACAGATACATATGGAGAGGGAAATACAGGAACTCTAGACAGATAGATATGGAGAGGGAAATACAGGAACTCTAGACAGATACATATGGAGAGGGAAATACAGGAACTCTAGACAGATAGATATGGAGAGGGAAATACAGGAACTCTAGACAGATAGATATGGAGAGGGAAATACAGGAACTCTAGACAGATAGATATGGAGAGGGAAATACAGGAACTCTAGACAGATAGATATGGAGAGGGAAATACAGGAACTTTAGACAGATAGATATGGAGAGGGAAATACAGGAACTTTAGACAGATAGATATGGAGAGGGAAATACAGGAACTTTAGACAGATACATATGGAGAGGGAAATACAGGAACTCTAGACAGATAGATATGGAGAGGGAAATACAGGAACTCTAGACAGATAGATATGGAGAGGGAAATACAGGAACTCTAGACAGATAGATATGGAGAGGGAAATACAGGAACTCTAGACAGATAGATATGGAGAGGGAAATACAGGAACTTTAGACAGATAGATATGGAGAGGGAAATACAGGAACTCTAGACAGATAGATATGGAGAGGGAAATACAGGAACTCTAGACAGATAGATATGGAGAGGGAAATACAGGAACTCTAGACAGATAGATATGGAGAGGGAAATACAGGAACTCTAGACAGATACATATGGAGAGGGAAATACAGGAACTCTAGACAGATACATATGGAGAGGGAAATACAGGAACTTTAGACAGATAGATATGGAGAGGGAAATACAGGAACTCTAGACAGATAGATATGGAGAGGGAAATACAGGAACTCTAGACAGATACATATGGAGAGGGAAATACAGGAACTTTAGACAGACAGATATGGAGAGGGAAATACAGGAACTCTAGACAGATAGATATGGAGAGGGAAATACAGGAACTTTAGACAGATAGATATGGAGAGGGAAATACAGGAACTCTAGACAGATAGATATGGAGAGGGAAATACAGGAACTCTAGACAGATAGATATGGAGAGGGAAATACAGGAACTTTAGACAGATAGATATGGAGAGGGAAATACAGGAACTTTAGACAGATAGATATGGAGAGGGAAATACAGGAACTTTAGACAGATACATATGGAGAGGGAAATACAGGAACTCTAGACAGATAGATATGGAGAGGGAAATACAGGAACTCTAGACAGATAGATATGGAGAGGGAAATACAGGAACTCTAGACAGATAGATATGGAGAGGGAAATACAGGAACTCTAGACAGATAGATATGGAGAGGGAAATACAGGAACTCTAGACAGATAGATATGGAGAGGGAAATACAGGAACTCTAGACAGATAGATATGGAGAGGGAAATACAGGAACTTTAGACAGATAGATATTGAGAGGGAAATACAGGAACTCTAGACAGATAGATATGGAGAGGGAAATACAGGAACTCTAGACAGATAGATATGGAGAGGGAAATACAGGAACTCTAGACAGATAGATATGGAGAGGGAAATACAGGAACTCTAGACAGATAGATATGGAGAGGGAAATACAGGAACTTTAGACAGATAGATATGAGAGGGAAATACAGGAACTCTAGACAGATAGATATGGAGAGGGAAATACAGGAACTCTAGACAGATACATATGGAGAGGGAAATACAGGAACTCTAGACAGATACATATGGAGAGGGAAATACAGGAACTCTAGACAGATAGATATGGAGAGGGAAATACAGGAACTCTAGACAGATACATATGGAGAGGGAAATACAGGAACTTTAGACAGATAGATATGGAGAGGGAAATACAGGAACTCTAGACAGATAGATATGGAGAGGGAAATACAGGAACTCTAGACAGATACATATGGAGAGGGAAATACAGGAACTTTAGATAGATAGATAGATAGATAGATAGATAGATAGATATTAACAGAATGAGACAAATACAGTGTCATACAATAGTATTCAGCCAAATAATCATATTTAAACAACAAAACAAAAATATATTACATAGAAAAAAAACTGATAATTCGTAACTCAAACCTTTACAACACGTTTTTTTTTATTTACAAAAGTGCTCAAGTTTTACTAGAATTTTCGAAATTAGGATGAGGTGGTTGTTTTTATTTATTTTTTTTTAAACTTTCAGATTAACTTTATGATTACTGTCGGGAATAATTATTGCATCATTCCTTTCTTGTCAACCGGCCGTTAAACATTGACAAAATAGGGAAAAGCAAAATAATTTATAAAAACACCCGTAAACATTCTTGTCAACCGGCCGTTAAACATTGACAAAATAGGGAAAAGCAAAATAATTTATAAAAACACCAGTAAACTTTCTTGTCAACCGGCCGTTAAACATTGACAAAATAGGGAAAAGCAAAATAATTTATAAAAACACCCGTAAACATTCTTGTCAACCGGCCGTTAAACATTGACAAAATAGGGAAAAGCAAAATAATTTATAAAAACACCCGTAAACATTCTTGTCAACCGGCCGTTAAACATTGACAAAATAGGGAAAAGCAAAATAATTTATAAAAACACCCGTAAACATTCTTGTCAACCGGCCGTTAAACATTGACAAAATAGGGAAAAGCAAAATAATTTATAAAAACACCCGTAAACATTCTTGTCAACCGGCCGTTAAACATTGACAAAATAGGGAAAAGCAAAATAATTTATAAAAACACCCGTAAACATTCTTGTCAACCGGCCGTTAAACATTGACAAAATAGGGAAAAGCAAAATAATTTATAAAAACACCCGTAAACATTCTTGTCAACCGGCCGTTAAACATTGACAAAATAGGGAAAAGCAAAATAATTTATAAAAACACCCGTAAACATTCTTGTCAACCGGCCGTTAAACATTGACAAAATAGGGAAAAGCAAAATAATTTATAAAAACACCCGTAAACATTCTTGTCAACCGGCCGTTAAACATTGACAAAATAGGGAAAAGCAAAATAATTTATAAAAACACCCGTAAACATTCTTGTCAACCGGCCGTTAAACATTGACAAAATAGGGAAAAGCAAAATAATTTATAAAAACACCCGTAAACATTCTTGTCAACCGGCCGTTAAACATTGACAAAATAGGGAAAAGCAAAATAATTTATAAAAACACCCGTAAACATTCTTGTCAACCGGCCGTTAAACATTGACAAAATAGGGAAAAGCAAAATAATTTATAAAAACACCCGTAAACGTATTGACTTTCATACAAATCGTCTTGATTAAAGAATGCTATCTAGTCATTTAAATGTGTCATTGAATTTAGCTGACATGATAGTTCATCACTGGAAGAGGTGGTATTTTTTTGGTCTACAAGAAAATCTCTTTTCATCCAAGAAAAATAACGGCATTATTGGCGAGAAATGTTAACAACGATCCCCTGGTTACGCTTGAAAAACTTCAGGGAGAACTAGAAGTGGAGTAAAAGTGAGTACGGATACAATTAGGCGTTCATTTCGTCGACGTGACATATTTTCGAAGACTTCAAGAAAAAAAAAACACTTATTAAGCGAAAACACGTTCTTGCCAAAGTGGACTTTGCAAGAGAACATTGTGTCAAACCTGCAGTATTTTGGAAAAATGTACTTTGGTCAGATGAAATGAAAATTTTACTTTTTGGTAGATATGATGTGGCAAAGGTCAGGAGAAGAAGGTACTGGATATTCACTGAAGAATACTAACCCAATCGCAAAATTTGCAGGCGAATCAATCATAATCTGGGTTGTTTAGTGCCAAACATTTAGGGAACATTGAAGAAAATATGAATGTAGCATATTATAAGCATATTTTAGAGATGAATTTACGTTTGCTGGGTTGAAACAAGTTAGGCCTTTCAACAAGACAACAATCCTAAACAAACTGAAAAGATTACAAAATAATGGTTACGTTTAAATAGAACAGGCATTCTAAAATGGCCCAGACATCAGTTTTTAGATCTCAATCCGTTTCAGATCTCAATCCGTTCTAGAGAGAGTTGAAACTGAAAATTCAAAGAAGGAACCCGCAAATCCTCCATGAACTAAAGAAATTTTGTCGTGGAAGAATGGAAAAATATTAGCCATGACACATGCAAAAAATATTTACGAGACTACTCTAAAAGTCTACATGCTGTAATTACCAATGACAGTTACGCTACGGAATATTAATAGGTGGTTTAATAAATGTATTGTAAAATTTTGCGATATAAAATATTGGTTTTTCTTCATGAGTTCAACTTTTTAACGAATCTCCTTCATGACGTAGGCGATCATGGACGCTGTCTCTTGTCGCACTCAATTTTTCTCTTGGTATATCTCCCAATTCCTGTTCTGTCAACCATTTGTTCAGACCTAACAAGTACGTCTCGCGCTGTTTTTCACTGTCTCTCATTCCCTTTATCCGACCTGTGAGTATCAGGTTCTCCAGGCCCTCCTTCTTCATTACGTTTCCCAGGAACCACATTTATCTCCTCCTAATATTTATTATTTGTTTTCTTTTCGTTTGCATACTTTTCAATACCTCATCTTTACACACGTGCTCTGTCCATGGTATATTCAGCATCCGTCTGTAAAACCACATTTCAGCTGTCTCAACCTCTCCTTCATCCTTGATGAGATCGTCCAGCATTCACTTGCATTAGTAAAGAAATAGAATACGTCTATATATGAGAATGATTCTGTTATGCATTTACGTAGTTTCATGGATGCGTGTAATTTCTTATATTTCTATATTCGTATATTTTAAAGTGCGTTGTAGTGCAGTGAATATCGGCTAGGAACAAGAATTCGGAAAGCTGACTTCAAATTTCACTCAATTTCTTTTCTTTCACTTACGCGCAAATACCCTTAAAACGGTATTAATCTTTTTTTCTCCAGCTATGGGTTAAATAGCAGAAAAGATTGTATTCTATAGCCTTGGTTTGTAATAAGTCTACCGCAGAAAGTAATGTCAACTTACTGCGATAAAGTTCTCTGCGCAGTCTATCATGTTTTTTCTCAAGACATGATCGACCAGGCGTGTATTATGGCAATTAACTGACTGATCTTGGCTTGGGGATCGATAATTCTTTCAGATACGATGTTTGAAGAAAAATATCCAGGCGCAGATTTATATTTTAAGAAGATTTGGTATCGGCACTCTCAAAAAATTTACGCCAAATAAGTAAGCAATTTAAGTAATTTGCATGTAGAATGTGCGTTGCGGTGCAGTGGATATCGGCTCGGAATGACAAATCGGGGAGCCGAGTTCGAATTCCAGTTGAATACATTGCATTCACTTAGGCGCAAATACCCTTGAGCTTCCAGTTATGGGTTAAATAACAGGACAAATTGGGTTCTATAGACTTGGCTGGCAATCAGTCTATCGCAGAAAGCAATGGCAACCTGCTGCGGGATAATCTTCTGCCCAGGCAGTCATGTCTCTTTCGAGACATGATCGTCCAAGCGTGTATCAGGTATGGCACTTAACTGACTGACTGAATATAATAGAAACATGATTAAAGCTTCTACTGAGCATAAAATGGGGGATCGATTTTCTATTGCTATGAAGTAATTAACTGATCCCCCACTAATTACAACTCAATATAATACATCTCTCCCCTCTCTAACGATGAGTCAAATAACAGGACAGATTGGGTTCTATAGCCTTGACTGGCAACCAGTCTACCGCAGAAAGCAATGGCAATCTACTGCGGATAATCTTCTGCCCAGTCAGTCATCTCTCTTTCGAGACATGATCGCCCAAGCGTGTTTCACGTAAGGCACTTATACTGACTGACATTTGTTTATGAATACTTGTTGCAAATTAAATCCTTTCATTTGTCTTGTTAAATACATCAGAGAACAAATGGAGTCGGCTCGGATAATTTTTCCTTTTTTCTTGATTATATATATATATATATATATATGATAGATAGAATCAGATGAAAGGAGAGAGATGAACAGAAAATTATGAAGGGTGAGAGAGAGAAATAGACATAGTGGAAGTGTTGTGTGGAATGAAAGAGAAAGTGACTAATGGCTTCACTGTTAACTAACGAGCGAGTGAAAAAGAAAATTCTTTTATAAAATGCAAAGAAAATACACACGCTCATACTTACACACATATACGTATATATGTAGCAAAAAATACGGAGCAAGATCTTGGAAGTCGAACAATGACGTAGAGAGATGAAGAGAGGAAAAAAAAAGAATAATGAATTTCAAAAAAAAAGAGATGCAAAAAATAGAAAGAAAAAAATATAAAAATGTATTTAATCCAACATACACAACATACATCCCTTAGTAAAACAGAAATGAGATTTATATTTTTTATGAAATGTTACAAATAATAATAATAATGATAATAATAATAATACAATGATAAATATGGAGAAAAAAGTATAATATGGAGAAGAAGAGAATGCACGCATGCGCAATGCGACAATCTGCCCTTGTCCCATTCGTTTTATTTTTCGCCTACACAATAGTAATGGCCGCCAGTGAAAACCGTGTGATTCACTCAATGTATAGATGTTGTATTATGAGAGCGAAATGAAAAGGAGAGAAAATGTCGGAAAACAGAGGGTTCCTGTTCTACCAAAAATACACACATCCTGTCTTAGTAAGCCAGCGGTAAGATATAAAATTACTTAGATTCGTCCTTATGTATACACGTATCAAGTCAGCTTGTTAACTCGCAACTATTGTGTTACTCAATGTCAACATTTTACTCTGAAAATATTGCTTGTCTATCTACATTGGTATATTCATTGATATCCACGCAAAAAGCTTCTGTTTATATATATATATATATATATATATATATATATATAAAAAGAGAGAGAGAGAGAGAGAAAGAGTGAAATTCACAGGCCATGCTAATCCTCGATAAAGGTTCACGTTCAGGCCTTCACTGCAATGGGTTATACTAAAATTATGCAGAAAGAACGTTTATCCTTGTTAGATTTATGGTCAGTCGACAATATGGAATTCGGAGACTGCTTAGAGAGTAAATTTCTAGCTTAAATTGATTGTGGACATCACTGTCTATGATTTGGATGCGCTGAACACATTATTTTCGCTTACATATACTTACGTGCCATTAATATTTTTATTACGCGTGGGCACACACACACTTAAACAGACAAAAGTTTTTTTTTCTACATTTAATATTTATCCATTGCTTTATCATACGTAACACGTATCCGACCATCAATATAGTCTCTTAGAAGCTGATACCGTAATTCCAACGCTTATCTAACAATTCGGTGCTTTTTTGTAGAACGATTTGTCTTTGGCTTCAAAATACGCCTCAGTTTCCGATATCACTTCCTCATTGGAGCTAAATCTCTTTCCCTGAAGCATTCTTTTGTGGTCTGCAAACCGCTGGGGGCCAGATCTGAAGAATACGGTGGATACGGAAGCAATTCGAAGTGCAATTCATGTAATTTTGCCATTATTGCGATCGTTTTTGACACGGTCTTAGAGAAATATCACTTTTGCTCCTAATTTGTGGCCGGCAATTTCTTTTTTCAAACGTGCCAATAATTCTATATAATAATCGCTAATGATGGTCCTTTCTTTCTCAAATTAATCGATAAACAAAATAACTTCTGCACCTCAAAATATGGTGGCCCAAATATTTCTGGCTGATGTTTGCTCGCTTTGAACGGTTTCACCAGCTTCTCTCCACTCAGGTGACTGCCGATTTGACTCCGAAGTGAAGTGGTTCATCTATGTGTCATCCATTGTCCCATATTTACAAAAAAAAACTCCTTGTTGCTTTGAAACATTTGCAAACAACGCACTGAATCGTCGAATGTATTGTTTTGATCAATTGTGATCAAACGGGCATCCACTTTGAACACGGTTTTCACGTTGACAAATGTTCATGCAAAATCGTAAATACACTGCCTTCTGATATGTTCAACTTTCCTGCTATCTTACGCAACTTCAATTTACAATCGCCCAAAACGAGGTTTTTAGATTTTTGGGGGTGTTTTCCGGGACAACTGCCGATTGTGTGTGACCTGAGCATCATTTGTGTTTGTAGGAACGCGTTAAAAATCTAAAATAATTCCCCTTAATCGTAGTTTCCGACGGAGCAGAGTCCGAATAACACATATCAAGCGATTGTTTGCTTTGAACAGTAATTTTCACATCAGAAAGCAATTCTTTATTAAGACACGAAATTCAGATTTTTCTACTGTTTTATAAATTGGGCATGGGTAGCTTCACTTAAATCACTGTAATTTACAAACTAAAAATCTGATTGTGCCAATATTTTATCACGTGGCATCTGAAGGTTAGTACTTCATAAAAATCATACGTATTTTTTTTATTAGTGATGCGATCTATATATAAGCCCTGGGAATTATTTATTGAGTGATGTTTTATATACATATAGGAAACGGGAATTTTGGCAATTAATTTTTCATCGTAAAGTGATCGATATCGAACTTTTGATCATTGATAGTTATATATATATATATATATATATATATATATATATATATATATAGATATATATAGATATGTACTAGAAGTATAGTCCGGCGTTGATCGGGTGTAATTAAAGCTTTAAAGCTAATCCATTTTCCTAGAGCTCAGACTCTTTGGACGTTGGCACGAAAGACTAAATGCAATAGTTGTTTCCAGTTAAAGCGAAACCGTAGACTGAAAGAAAAATTAATGGATGTAAGTTAAATTTTGATTTCCTGGTATCGATATCAAATAAGTTTTTTTCGTCGTAAACTGAATTTTGAAGGCTAAATAAGTCCTCTGAGTAAATGGTATCATGGCTGAGATTAAGAACTACAATTATACCTACTTAGAGCCAAACCCAAAGCAAAAACTAAAATAAAACAGCTGTAAAAAATACAGACATACAGGCAGATAAACAGACACACAAACATCTTGCCTGATATATATATATATATATATATATATATATATATATATATATATATAATTATCGATTGTCTGCACTATTGTAAGAACTGCAACCTTGAAACTTTTGAATATCGTTTCTTATGTCTTTATCTACGAGTGTATCAGATTTGATTAAACTTGGACCACTCCCTTGATAAGCCGACTTTTTCGATTATTGATTTTTGATATTTATCGGGGGTACCTCGACACAAAACTTAGCTATGAACATTCGCAGACGTTTATAGTACAAGCGTTTAAATTTTCAAGAAAATCGGTTCAGCCGTTTCGGAGTCTATAGGTAGCAGACACACACACACAACAACACACAAAGTTCCGTTTATAAATATATAGAGAGATAGATAGAGAGAGAGATAGATAGATAGATAAAGAGAGAGAGATAGAGAGATAGATAGATAGAGAGAGATAGATAGATAGATAGATAGATAGATAGAGAGATAGATAAAGAGAGAGAGAGAGAGAGAGAGAGAGATAGAGAGAGAGATAGATAGAGAGAGAGATAGAGAGAGAGAGAGAGAGAGAGAGAGAGAGAGAGAGAGAGAGATAGATAGATAGATAGATAGAGAGATAGATAAAGAGAGAGAGATAGAGAGATAGATAAAGAGAGAGAGATAGAGAGATAGATAAAGAGAGAGAGAGATAGAGAGATAGATAAAGAGAGAGAGATAGAGAGATAGATAAAGAGAGATAGATAGATAAATAGATAGATAGATAGAGATAGATAGATAGAGATAGATAGATAGAGATAGATAGAGAGATAGATAGATAGATAGATAGATAGATAGATAGAGAGATAGATAGATAGAGATAGATAGAGATAGATAGATAGATAGATAGAGATAGATAGATAGATAGAGAGATAGATAGAGAGATAGAGAGATAGAGATAGAGAGATAGAGAGATAGAGATAGAGAGATAGAGATAGAGAGATAGATAGATAGAGATAGAGAGATAGATAGATAGAGATAGAGAGATAGATAGATAGAGATAGATAGATAGATAGATGCTTATCTGTTCGGTATCAGTCACTCTTTTATACAAGTATCTTTAAAGTCCACTGACAAGGCAATGCTGTTCACATGACATATTTGCATTTTATTATGAAAATGTTGAATTTCACTGTTGCTGTTGTTATTGTAAAATAAGTTTTTTTCTGAATATTGTGATGTTGTAGCCGGGTCGTAAGACTGAAAAATTTTGTGTTTGGCCAGCTATTCATTTTTTAATCAATTAGACATTTATTGAAATATGTAACCCGGCAGCCCACAAGAAATGTAACACTACAACATTCAGAAAATCATGTTTTACGACTACAGCTAAAATGAAACCCAACATTTAAATAATGAAATCTAAAAATGCAGTTGTTCACCATTCGATTTTAATGAAATACAAACACACACACACACACACACACACACAAACACACACACACACACACAAACACACACACACAAAGACACACACACACACATATTAATAATAATATAAATGGTTATACTAATTGAAGTACATTACACAGATATTCACTTTTAAAAAGTGCTCAATACGAAAGTAGAGCATACATATATAGTCATTTTTATTATAAAATAATAATATTATAATAATATAATTATTATAATAATAGAATAATGCAACGTAATATCTATAAAATTTCGGCGTTTAATGTACCATTTTCAAGCAGTGAAATGTGGTTAATTTACTTGGTTATATATATATATATATATATATATGTGTGTGTGTGTCTGTATTTAGGCAGCAAATTTTCTTTTAAACATGTCACATTAAATAAATTGCAAATACTATGTATGCTTATTTTTAATAAAATCCGTTCATACTCACGGATAATCTTTCGCGTATTACAATTGAAAGATGTCGGAAATGTGCTGTAACGATGACAGATGTTATTTTCATTCATTTCTTAAGGTACCCAAGTACTTTCAACCTCTTTCCGAGATCATTTTCAGGGATGTGAGTCATGGTAACAAATGTAACCGGAAAACTGTGTCGCTAAAAATTACTGTACATTTTTCCTGCTTCAAATTTAACGGTTGACAAAATGCTAGCGTTTATTAGAACGTGAAAATTATCCAAAATAGGTTTTTTTTATATGCTGTAATGTCATGGTCATGCACGTGTTAAAGCATCTAAAAACTGTTCTTTTTACAAACATTTTAGAACATTACTACAGTATTTATAGCTGATTCTACCAACTCACAGCGTAAGTGTTTTGAGGATTTTATTAAAACTAAGCAAACATAGTGTTTGCAATTTATTTTATCTGACAAAAAATCTGATAAAATAAATTGCAAACGCTATGTTTGCTTATTATATATATATATATAAGCATTGTATTTTTGCATCCATATGTTAGGACACAAAGTTTGAGAAAATCGAGTATGCACTTTGGTGATTAAAAAACATTATATCTGAAAATAATTTTACAGATGAACAATTCGTAATTAGTGTAAAATTATTTCATTTTTATGTTCCTCTAGTTTATCATTCAAAACATTCATATGTGTGTTTTTGTGTCTTTGTGTCTGTGTGTGTGTGTGGAGAAAGAGACAGAGAGAGAGAGAGGGAGAAAGAAGAGCGTGAGACAGAGGAAGGAATGTTCAAAGGTTTCGCAAAAGCAGCAATTCGATGGACTAAACACGAGCCTCTTTGGCTGGATGCAGACAACAGAACCTGATAAAAAAATGAATCCGTTTTCGAAAACAATCACAGACGACTAGAAATCGTTAAAGCCAACATTTTTGTTTATTTCTTTGCTTCTACATAAAGAGAAAGAGAAAGAGAGAACAAGAGGGGAGATATCATATACAAGACTTTGGATAAATGGAAATAGCCGAGTTCGAATTCCAGTTGAATTCGTTGCATTCGCTTACGCACAAATATCATTGGGAAAAAGTATCAATCTGTATCGTCCCTCTAGTTATAGGTTAAATAATAAGACATATGTTTTAGTATCATTATCAGTTTAGTAAATAATATAATTAATATTTAGGTATTCTTTCTCAATTTATAGGGCGTTTTCCATTACATCTTCTGAAGCTTCTCTATGCATATCATCCTTCGCAACTTCCTCCTGTTTTTCTCAAATCATTATTATTGTTATTAGTCATTCTTGTCCCTTACTCTCTCCTTTCTACATTGGGTCTTTGATTTTCTCTATTTTCTCCTTGCCTCCACATTTCTCACCCGTATCTTTCTTCCCTTCAGTTTTTAAGCTTCCTGTCATGCGTTGTGGTGCAGTAGATATCGACTCAGAACGACAAATCGGGGGTGCCGAGTTCGAATTCCAGTTGAATTCGCTGCATTCACTTACGCACAAAAATACTTGGGAAAGGTATTATTCCGTCTCTTCCCTCTAGTCATGGGTTAAATAATAAAACAGATTGGGTTCTATAGCCTTGGCTGGCAACCAGCCTACCGCAGAAAGCAATCACAACATACTGCGGGATGATCTTCTGCCCAGTCAGTCATGTCTCTTTCGAGTCATGATCGTCCAAAGCGAGTATAATATATGACACTTAACTGACTGACTGAATATAATTGTTGGCAACAGGATTAAGGCTTCTACTGGGCATAAAGTGAGGGTTCGTTTTTTATTGTTATGAAGTACTAAACTGATCCTCCACTAATTACTACTTAATAATATAAGTCATCTGTTCTCCCTCTATCTATGAGTCAAATAACTGGACAGATTGGGTTGTATAGCCTTGGTCGGCAACCAGTCTACCGCATATAGCAATGGTAACCTACTGCGGGATAATCTTCTGCCCAGTCAGTCATGTCTCTTCCGTGATATTATCGCCCAAAGCGTGTTTCACGTATGGCACTTAACTGACTGACTGAATATAATAGTTGGAAACATGATTAAGGCTTATATTGGGCATAAAGTGGGGGATCGGTTTTCTATAGTTACGAAGTAATAAACTGATCCCCTACTAATTACAACTCAATATAATACATCTCTCTAGCTATGAGTCAAATAACGGGACAGATTGGGTTCTATACCTTTGGCTGGCAACCAACCTACCGCATAAAGCAAATGCAACCCACAGCTGGATGATCTTCTGCCCAGTCAGTCATGTCTCTTTCGAGAGAGACATGATCGTCCAAAGCGTGTATCACGTATGGCACTTAACTGACTGATCATTGAGAGAATAGTCAAACTTTTTTCTTCCTAGCGAAGTCACTGTGAGGTAAAGCGTTTCTTTATTTTCGGCACTTCAGACTCAAATAGTCCAACAATTGGTCCTCAAAAATCCGCTGATTTTTTTTTTTTACATAGACGATCACATCTCCATATTTAGAAAAGACATTTGTAACAGTTATTTACGAAAAACTTCTGGCTCATTTAAAAAGAACCTCAAATAACAGAAAAAAAGCAAGGATAAAGAAAAAATAGTCTATTGATTAATGGAAATTCTGAAGAGCCGCAATTGAAGTAGATAGACTAAACTATCGCCCGGTTCACACTCCACCCACGTCTATTGAACAGGTGAAGAGGCTCATCCTTTGTTCCCTGTTTAGGATGTGGTTTCCGGTTTTCTCTTTTCCAATCTTTTTACTCTTACGTAGCCCCCTGCGCATCAGTGACGTTACCATCTTACTTGTGGTGATATGATTAATATATATATATATATATATATATATATCTCAGCATGCGGTGCAGATATAGAAAAATCCAAAGAAGTTTCCTGTACATACAGTGGTAGAATAACTCTCTAAGAGAGCTCTAAATATATATGTATATAAATACATATAGAGCCAATATAAGAAAAATTAAGGCAGACACGTTATTTCATGCTAAATCGGAAGTATAGGCCTATTTGAGGCGAACCATTATCAGCTTGGCCTACGGCTATATCGTGTTGAATACACCGGTTCTCGTCCGATCACCGAAGTTAAACAACATTAAACCTGGTCAGTACTTAAATGGGTGACCATTTGGGAAGACTATGTGCTGTAAACCTAAGAACCAAGAATGGATTCTCCGGTCCTCCAGGTTTGGCGGGTGGGTGCAGTTTGAAAAAAAAAACAGTTTGTTACAGAAACAAAAAGTTGCTGCCCTATGCCCCATCTGGGTGTGATGGATAAATAAAGAAGAAGAATCATCAGCTTCCTTCTTTATTGTACAAAAGATTCGTGTAAAATCTTTTGTACAATAAAGACGGAAGTTGATGATGGGTAACCTGAAATAGACCATACTTCCGATTTACTATGAAATAACATGTCTTCCTAAATTTTTCTTATCTGTATGTATATATATATATATATATATATATATATATATATGAATTGTATATATGAGCAGTATAATTCTGAGAGCCACTAACGATTTTAATTTACGATTTCTCAACATAATTGTATTTCCTTTAGTTTTCATGCGTTATCTTATTTTCTGTGAAGGCATCGTTAGCGAGATTGCTTTTGGCGTTAACAGCGGGCTGCTCTTATCTCGCATATTGGTCAGATTAGTTAAATGGGACATTACGGCAGGTCTTTGCTCTTTAATTCTATAAAATGTTCGCGAATACTGGCGCGATGTCGCGTGTGTTAGATTTGTAAACGAAGAATCGAGCGAAATGTTTATTTCTCCCGCGGGTCCTGAATCTTGTCGACTGCAGGTAGATAATGATAGCAAAACTCTTTCTATTTTGCAATATGCACGCACAGACCCCTCCACCATATATATATATATCGAACGAATTACCGTCGGAAAACCATCTTGCACATATATAAATCTACCATCCACCCTTGCATTGAGTACTGCTGCCATATCTGGTTGGGTGCTATCCACCTGGGTGTCCAACGGACAATCTGTAATGTGATCGATCCCGACCTGGCAGCTCATATACAGTCACTTTCTCACCGGCGCAATGTGGCTTCTCTTTGTCTCTTCTACAAATACTTTCACGGCTTCTACTCGCTTCTGCTCCGATGAACTTAACTTCCCTGGTTCCCCCTATGCATGAACTTACTCGAGCCACAAGATTGGCAACTAGGTCCCACCCTTTTACTGGAAAACCAATAAAATGTAAACACAAATTCTACTCCACCAGCTTCTTTTCTTGCACTTTCCGCCTGTGGAATTCCTTTTCGTTTACTTGCTTCACCGACAACTACAATCTCCAGGTGTTTAAGTGTAACGTCAATAGTCATCTCCTATCTTGATAACTTGCATCCTCTCTTTCATGTTTCTTTCCCCGTCCACGCCACTCTCAGTATCGTAAGCCTTTTCTTACCCTCTTACTGACAAGCCCTGTAACCTGTCACTCTTGGGTATGTCATAATTTCTGATTTTTCTTCTTGGCACAGTCTACATATTTGTCCACTATTGTAAGTCTTGACTGTTTTTACAATGCTCCACGTTATGTGTGGATATTTTTCATATTTTGATTTCAATTTCCATACGTGGTTAGCCAATTTTGTATTGTTTTTTAATTTTTCTATTTTAAATGTAGATCTGTGGTTGAACCACCTGGTCTTAAAGGTGTCTTTGGTTGAGCCCCGATATATTTTGTTTTGGCCATCTGGGTCATGTACCTTTTCTGCCTTATAAATTATTTCTTTTGTGTTGCAGAGATCTTGAAGTGGACATTTATTTTTGTGCCTGCAGTTGCATTCTTTGTTGGTGGTTTTGTTTTGTACGATGCTATTTAAGTTTGTTTTTATTATGAAACTATCTAAATTATTAGTGCAACTATAACTTAGTTTGATTGTGTTTCTGCTGAAAATTTTGTTTAATTCTGATTCATTTTAATTTAATTCTGATTCTTTTGGAAAGTGAAATGACATCACCAAATGAAAGAACTGATATTATGACAAAATGCATCCACACTAAGAAATATCTATTAAGTTAATACAACCATGGATAAAAACGTCATAATTCGTTTGAATTTAAACAATGCGCGTTCATAAATTCTCTGCCACGTGAACGTTCCAATAAAACACCATTAAGTCAGTCAGTTAAGTGCCATACGTGATACACGCTTGGGCGATCATGTCTCGAAAGAGACATGACTGACTGGGCAGAAGATTATCCCGCAGTAGGTTGCCATTGCTTTCTGCGGTAGACTGGTTTCCGACCAAGGCTATAGAACGCAGTCTGTCCTGTTATTTAACCCATAACTGGAAGGAAGAGACGGATTATTACCTTTTCCAAGGGTATTTGCGCGGAAGTGAATACAATGGATTCAACTGGAATTCGAACTCGGCTCCCCGGTTTCTCGTTCCGAGCCGATATCTACTGCACCACAACGCACATAATCGTCTGAAGAAATCATTCATGGTAGAAACCTGAGCAGCGAAATTACTCGTTTAAAAATGGAAAATATTCAAAAGTTCTACAATATAATTGTATAGAACACTTTTTAATACAAATGTGCACTGGTCTAGCCCTATTAGTACCAAAATCTAAGCATTAAATAATCAAATACATATTGTAAACGACCAGTCTATCGCAGAAATCAATGGTAAACTACTGCGGGATAATCTTCTGCCCAGTCAGTCATATCTCTTTTGAGACATGATCGCCCAAAGCGTGTATCGAGTATGCGACTTAACTGACTGACTGAATATAATAGTTGGCAATATGATTAAGTTTTCTACTGGGCATAAAGTAGGGGTTCGTTTTTCTAATGTTATAAATTAATAAACTGATCTCCCACTAATTACTACTTAATAATATAATACATCTGTTCTCCCTCTATCTATGAGTAAAAAAGTTGGGGGGGGGGGTTCTTATTTATATTGTTATGAAGTAATAAACTGATCTCCCAGTAATTACTACCAAATATAAAACATCTCTTCTCCCTCTAGCTATGAGTCAAATAACAGGAGAGATTGGGTTCTATAGCCTTGGCTGGCAACCAGTCTACCGCAGAATGTAATGGCAACCTATTGCAGGATAATCTTCTCAGTCAGTCATGTCTCTTTCGAGACATGATCGCCCATAGTGTGTATCACGTATGGCACTTAACTGACTGACTGACTTCGATTTGAAGGACGGCTCTTATTCATTTCCACTTTCTTTGATAGCTTCGCCTCTTTCTCCTGACTAGCACCGTTTCTTATTTTTCCTACTTCCTACTCTTGTTAATATTTCTCGTAACTTCTTATACACTTTTCATTTTTTCTATTATTTTTTCGGTCATATTTCTTTGGTTTTCTTTTTCTCTTAAATCCTTTAACTCATATTTCTTCTTCATCTTCCTTCCTCCTTATTCATATATTCTTCTTCACATTTTTCTTTTTCTTTCCCTTATTTCATCTGTCATATTTCTTCGATTTTCTTTTCCTGTTTAATCCTTTAACATATATTTCTTCTTCTTCTTCTTACTCATATATTTCTTCTTCTTACTCATATTTCTTCTTCTTCTTACTCATATATTTCTTCTTTTTCTTCTTACTCATATATTTCTTCCTCTTACTCATATATTTCTTCTTTTTCTTCTTACTCATATATTTCTTCTTTTTCTTCTTACTCATATATTTCTTCTTTTTCTTCTTACTCATATATTTCTTCTTTTTCTTCTTACTCATATATTTCTTCTTCTTACTCATATATTTCTTCTTTTTCTTCTTACTCATATATTTCTTCTTTTTCTTCTTACTCATATATTTCTTCTTCTTACTCATATATTTCTTCTTCTTACTCATATATTTCTTCTTTTTCTTCTTACTCATATATTTCTTCCTCTTACTCATATATTTCTTCTTTTTCTTCTTACTCATATATTTCTTCTTTTTCTTCTTACTCATATATTTCTTCTTTTTCTTCTTACTCATATATTTCTTCTTTTTCTTCTTACTCATATATTTCTTCTTCTTACTCATATATTTCTTCTTCTTACTCATATATTTCTTCTTTTTCTTCTTACTCATATATTTCTTCTTTTTCTTCTTACTCATATATTTCTTCTTCTTACTCATATATTTCTTCTTCTTACTCATATATTTCTTCTTTTTCTTCTTACTCATATATTTCTTCCTCTTACTCATATATTTCTTCTTTTTCTTCTTACTCATATATTTCTTCTTTTTCTTCTTACTCATATATTTCTTCTTTTTCTTCTTACTCATATATTTCTTCTTTTTCTTCTTACTCATATATTTCTTCTTTTTCTTCTTACTCATATATTTCTTCTTTTTCTTCTTACTCATATATTTCTTCTTTTTCTTCTTACTCATATATTTCTTCTTTTTCTTCTTACTCATATATTTCTTCTTCTTTTTTCTTTTTCACATTTATTCTCTCTTACTCAATTTCTTGTATATTTTCTTCTCTTAATTTCCCCTTTTTCTTCGTCGTCCTTTTCTTAATCTCCCTCACCTCCTTCTTTTTCATTACAAATTCCTCTAAAAATGTCCATACATGACACAATTATAATTGGTTATATGAGTCCCCATATTCTCTCTTTGGAATTTTCCGTCTTTACCAATTCCCGTCTTCGGGTTAGTTTCATCGGAGCCTGTAAAAGTTCTTTCTTGGACGAGATAGAGCTATCAAGGAAATTAAGATTCACGGGTCAAGAATCCAATTTCTCCCCCAATAGAAAACTACTTCTGGACAGCCCAATGAAATATCCTGCTCCCACTCCCACGGGGAATTTTGAACTTCTTGGAATTCTTTCCACTGCTTTATATCGCGATTTATAAATTTAAGATAATCATCCTTGCAGGAGGCATTTCAGTAAATAGTCTTGCAGACATTTCCAAGAGACAGAAGAACTTTTCCTCTCAGAGGATTTTGGCGTCATTATGGATTAGATTGAAAATATAAGCAACCAATAAGCTACTGCAAATAACGCAGCATCACAATCATTAAATAGAACACGATCGATTTTCCCTTTTATATATTCGATTAACTTAATCTATAATGCAAAGTTTGGGGTTTTATGGAAAAGAAATAACATTCACAGAATCAAAATACACGACTACAAAACGGAAGAGAAGGGAATCGAACATTTCAAATAAACAAATATTGGAGCAGATAAAAAAAATATGTGAAATAAAATCTCTTTTTCATAAATTTTTGTTGTTTGAATAATTTGTTAAACGAGTGTACCCCTGCAGTGAAAAATAACGGTAACAGGGTTAGCCGTTTTCTCAGAGGTTATGTGATTCCTGTGATAGGAATATATATATATATATATATATATATATATATATATATATAGTTTAATATTTAGGTTTTGGTCATAATAGGAATAGATCAGGATAATTTAGTATTAAAAAGTGATCGATACAATTATATTGTAGAACATTTTGATATTTTTCATCTTTAAACGAGTTATTTCGCTACCCTGGTTTCTACCAAGAGTGGTGTCTTCAAACGATTTTTAATTATAGTATAAACATGGGGAGCGAAATAACTCGTTTAAAAATGGCATATATATAAGTTAAAACACAACGAACTTTATTATAATAGAGAGGATTATTACCTGTTTTCTCACAGTTTACTCCTCAATGTGGTTCTATCACGCGGTGTGACGTCATAGAAAAGCATTGCAAATTTGCGAACTGCGTTTGTTATTTTTGGTAACTATTGCCATTGCCTAGCGGAGTTTTATGTCAACACAAAATAAAATCGTTGCTGATGGTGGATGTTACTGTGTTACCGTCTTAATAACCTCTCTGAAGATGGCTCATGTGAGCCGAAAGCTTAGAACCAAATTAATAAAAATTGTCCAAATGTTGGAGAATTTTTGTCTTTATTTTCAACTGAAATTAAAGCCAAAATACGACGTTTAGAACAGCTCATGATTAAACATAATAGACGTTCACTGACTCTTATATTTAACATATATATATATATAATGTACATATTATCACTGGACATTCATTTATTTGAGGACGACCTTATTCAAGAAATTTTTCCACTTCTGTGCAACCAAAACATTTTGCATTCCAATAACGTAGCAAATAGAGATTAGGACACAGGCCGGGGCCTGATCAACCTTGGCTGGGTCAACCTGGGGAGAAGGTATGTTTTTAAAGGACCGAAACCGTCAATGAACCAGGGTAACATCACTGATGATGTGTCCTAACTGCATCTAAATGATGTATTTTTCAAATTCAAATATATATATATATATATATATATATATATATATATATAGGTTGAATATGGATCGAAACCCAACAAGATGAATAGCATAAGTAAAGAACAAATAGAAAAAAATGTCTTTAATCTAACATATTTCATTTTAACAAGCTTCTTCGGAGATTTATTAAAGAGGAATGATTTAAAAATCTAAGAGACAGTATGGTGATGGAGGTATAATTTCATTAGTCAAATACGTGCCACGTGTGACAAATCAATGGATGAATATTAAATGTAGAAGAAAAAAAACTTGTGTCACTTTTAGCGTGTGTATCAGAGCGTAATAAAACATTAGCTCTTTAATAAGTATATGTAATAAAAAAAATAATGTGTTTGGTGCATCCAGACCCTAGACAAACTAAGTATATGTGTGTATATGTCGATAATATTAGTATGTGTAAATGACAGCGAGGAAAATTCATTTCCTTTCAAAATACGAAACAAGTATTGTATAGGTGTGTCAAGTAACGGGACGAATTTTCTTTTTTAATAAAATGAGAGAATCAGTTATGAATGCATGTGCTGAGAGAAATCATGTGTGAATGTGTGCGTTTATGAGTCAGTAAAGAGGTATGCACGTGTGAAGAGATGCAATGGTTTTCTATTTTAAATATCACGAGAGAATCTTGTATGAATGTAGGTGTATGAAAGAGACATGTATGAATGTGTGCATATATATGTATGAAATAAGTAACAAATCCGGAACATGCTTGTTGACAACACAAATAGCATACCATCATTCAAATCAAAAATAAAAATAAAAAATAAAATATAAAATAGAATATAAATAAATATAAATAAATAAAATAATGGAGGGTTTATAAATAAAAAAATAATATCAACTACAAAGACGCTAACATGCTTATCGTGTTATGTACATAACACATACCACTACTCCACATTATATATATATATATATATATAATGTGGAGTAGTGGAGTATATATATATATATATATATATATATATATATATATATATATATATACCACATACATTCCGTTATACGTAAAATAACACTCATCTTCGAAAATGGCTAAACGTATAGCCGAAAGTGCTTGAAGAAAGAAAACATTTGGACATTTTTAACCATATCCTTAAAAGAAAAATCATAAGATCACATAAAAAAAATTACATAAAATATTTAACCATCATAGCTTATCTGTCATTTTTAATGATACCTGCGTGTACAATATATATATATATATATATATATATATATATAGCCTTTTAAAATTTCACTCGCCTGATCGACTCAGTAGATTAAAAACATAATTTATACTAAAGTTTATTGCTTTATTCGCGTGCGGTCAATTAAAATCTCGCGATGAAACATGTCCCTTTATATAGAGAAAAAGGAAATTTGATTCCTTTTACAAGCCAAAAGTATGCCATTGAAGATTCCCAAGTTACTTAGAATGACCTACAATGACATTATTTAACTCTTTGGTCTTATCCATGGCCGGTCAGTGTAAACCTTCGTATAATTAACGCTTCCAGAGTGGAGCCAAAATGTCTCTTTCGCCCAGATTAAAGACGCTCACAGATTTTTTAAAACTTATTTGGAAAAATGTTATCCCTGATTCAAAAGCAATTTCCTCTCCGCTTACGAAAAGTAAAAAACGAACATTTGAAAAAAAGAAAATACTTCTATCAACCACGCACCGAAAAACAAATTATACAAGTACCTTCTAAGTATTTTGGAAGTTGAAAAAATAAAATAAAACACCTTAAGTTAAATGGAAAATCCTCAAACAGGCCAGAACATCTAAATCCATAAAGGAACCATGTTGCCTTTGTCTTCAAGAAAAAATGGAAATCATTAAATACATGAATAGCAACATACTATTTAAACCAGACGCATGAAACCACAGTAAACTGCAAACACATTAAAGAACTAACCTTACAATCATGCTACAAACTACAAAAGCCAAAGTTAGGATCCCTAAAAACGATAAACATTTATAATATTAACAACACTCTTACCTGAAATTTTACTTTTATTTTATACCACAAACTGATCTAATTTTAAAATTTTATATAAAAAATGTCAGTCAGCCAGTTAAGTGCCATGTGTGATACACGCTTGGGCAATCATGTCTCTAAAGAGACATGACTGACTGGGCAGAATATTATCCCGCAGTAGATTGCCATTGCTTTCTGTGGTAGACTGGTTGCCGACCAAAGCTATAGAACCCAATCTGTCCTGTTATTTAACCCATAACTGGGAGGAATAGGCGGATTAATACCTTTCCCAAGGGTATTTGCGCGTAAGTGAATGCAATGAATTCAGCTGGACTTCGAACTCGGCTCCCCGAATTCTCGTTCCGAGCCGATATCTACTGCACCACAACGCACATCCCCACTCCATATACATTTCCTTATTTTCCCCTTTTATTAACCTCAAAGAGCTAGCCACAAAGCTGTGAAGGCCCACACCTTATCTTCTAACGTTAAATCTGTCTACAAAATTAGCGTCCATTAATCAACTCTATCCCCTACCATTTCCCTCTTTTCGTTCGAAATTCTAACTGACCACTTAAAACTCTTACTTTACCATCTCCCACCCCACCCACATCTCACACACAATTCGCCAAATATGAGAAAAAGAATTTCTATTTCTCTCTACACTACCTGATCAGACTGTCATTTCAATGTCGAAACAAAATGTACGCTTTGTAGTAAATAATAATTTGTACATGTTCTATACTATATATATAAAGAGATTTGTACCTACAGAAACAAAACATAGACTTAAACAAAATAGACGTCATGGTACCTAAGGTACCTTTCAACCCACACTTTTTCAAAGGTATACGGTGACAATTTAAAAAAACAATCAAATAGCAATCCTTATTACCGCTTTACCGCACCCACTCCTACTCCTCCCCACCCCATATACATTTCCTTATTTTTTTCCTTTTGTTAAACCCAAAGGACTGACTAAAAAGCTGTAAAGGACCAGGACCATACCTTATCTTCTAATGTTAAATCTGTCTATAAAATTTACAACAGTCCATTAATCACCTCTTCCCTCTTTTCGTTCAAATTCTAACTGACAACTTACAACCCTTATTTCCCATTTCTCACACACAATTCGCCAAATATAAGAAAAAGAATTTCCATTTTCTTTTTACACTGCCCGATGAGACATTGTCCTTTTAATGTCGAAACAAAATGTACATTTTGTAGTAAATAATAATTTGTACATGTTCTATACTATATATATATATATATATATAAAGAGATTTGTACCTACAGAAACAAAACAGACTTAAACAAAATGGACGTCATGGTACCTTAGGTACCTTTCAACCCACACTTTTTCAAAGGTATACGGTGACAAATTAGAAAACAAACAGAGAAGCAATCAATATAACGATTGAGGAGAGAAAGTTGCAACGTGATTAAAAAATAAAATTTTAATAACAAACAATATAGTCAGTCTATAAGAACTACTCAAGCAGTCCATGATTCGGCAACTGGACAGCATTTGCTTGACAGCCATGATTGTGCCTCCGAGTATGAAGACACTTGTTTTACAATTTTACACAGTTCCCGCTCGGCGTTCTATCTCCGAGTAGTTGAAGCTGTATTTATAAAAATCCACCAGCCTAGCGTGTGTGGACAGAAGGAGCATTTTATCTGCTCCTTCAACTTGTTGGACGGATTGTGAGTGTCTTTTTTATTTTTTATACTCTTGTAAAACTTGCTATTTTCAACCCTCCTTTGAATTTTAATTGTTTGTTATTAAGATGTTCTTTGTTAATCGCGTTCCAACTTCACATTCTCAATAAGTTTATTGAGTGTGTCTCTGGTTGTTTTCTAATTTGCCAATGTATATCTTTGAAAAAGTGTTCTTTGCAAGGTAATTGAAGGTATCTAAGGTATAACATGACGTCCATTTTGTTTAAGTATATATATATATATATATATATATATATATCTCAACAACCTCATTTGACAAGGCTCAATAAGTGCCAAAACAAAATAGCTACTTTGTTGTGATGTTATAACAGCGCGTAATTAAACATTAGCTGTTTAATATGAATATAAGTATATGTAATCAAAAAATAATGTGTTTGCTGCATCTTATGCGATATATATAGATTGTTTAATTACTTAGTAGAACATTTGAATATTTTTCATTTGTAAACGAGTTATTACGCGACCTAGGTTTATACTATGAGTAGCGTCTTCATGCGATTTGCAATAATAATAATAATAATAATAATATATATATATATATATATATAATTATTATTATTATTGCTATGTGCACTGGTCTAATTTTAGTATGACCAAAATTTAAGTAATTAAACAATATATATATATATATATATATATATATATATATATATATATATATATAATGGAAACTTACTTTTGTAAGTCAGGTGAAGGTGACTGAACACCCGGAAGCAGAAAAAGCGACGCGCGTCTGCCGCGACAAATGGGCTACAACTGCACCACCCACCGTGTTACACGTGAGGAGATTAGCAAAAGGCAGCAGCAGAGACACACTCTTAATATATGTCATTGTCTAACATTTACTAATGCGGTTACTCGTATTGAAACTTTGTCCTACGTGTTAAGAACGACGCTTTTGCCGTCAAAGATTTCAGATAAGAGCGAAACCATTGAAAGATTCGTAGTTTCTGTTAAGAAACGTATACAACTGAAAATTTCCGTCTTCTTCGTATCATTAAACGACTTTCTCGACGAACAAATGATCAAGTGCAATGTTACTTATTTACAAGACAGTTTATATTTGTGTCAATCGATCGAAGCATATTTTTGTTTCTTATTTTGGTTATTTTCTTATTTTTGGCTAGTGGATGACAGAACGAGAGTTGCATGTTGTAACAGGAGAAGGCGTACTAAGAGCCACCAGGGATTGTGAGACGTGAAAAGCCATGATTATTATTTTCTTATTTTTGGTCTTATTTTTTTTTATAAGCGTTTCACCCCGAGCAAGGCATGTCACTGCCACTACTGTGCAGGGGGCTACGTAGAGTAGAGTGGAGAAAGGCTGATTAAATATAGGAAATAACAGAGGGTGGGTGATAGGCGGGTGAGGATACCGAAAATGAGGGTTGGGTAGATGAGAGTGTTGTGAGAATAGTTGGGAGTTAGTGTGATAGGAGTTGTCTATTGACCCTATATTTAAACACCTGGAGATGGTAGCTGTCGGGAAAGCAGACTTGTAGAAGGGAGTTCCACAGGCGGGAAGCGCGAGAAAAGAAGCTCTTGGAGTAGAATTTACGGTTACATCTTATTTGTTTAACTGTAAAAGGGTAGGACCTAGTTGCTAATCTGGTATCTCGTGTAAATTCGTGCTTAGGCGGCACCAGTGATCTAAGCTCATCGGAGCAGAAGCCATGAAAGTACTTGTAGAAGAGGCACAGGGAAGCCACATCACGCTGGTGAGAGAGTGGTTGCAGCCGGTCTGCCAAGTCAGTATCAACCACGTTACAGATCCTCCTTTGTATTTTGTCAAGAAGCCCAAGGAGAGCAGCAGGGGCACCCGACCAGATATGGCAGCAATATTCAATACACGGGCGGATGGTAGATTTGTATATGTGCAGAATAGTTTCAGGTGGGAAAAATTTCCGGGCCCTGCACAGGGAGCCCACTTTCTTATTTTGGTTCCATTCAGTGAATTCTTTATTTTCCGAGTAACCTCGCTTCTCATCCATTTTAAGTTGGAAATTTTATTTTCCTTTGGTGTGTTTCATTTTAGGTTACTTACCACTTCAATTCATTCAGTTCTTGTTTACTTATTCGCATGGTTTTCTTTTCAATTCTTTCAATAATTTCGTTTTGTTTTGAGTTCTTACTTTCTTTCTTATTCACTTCTTTTTCTTTTTCATTATTATTTTTATTTCTTTCCCTTCTTTTTTTTTCTTGCCATCTTTCTTTTTGGTTTTCCTTCTTACCCATTTTTTTTTCATCTTTTTAAAGTTCATTCTTATCCAGATTGTCTTTTTTCTTTCTTTTGTTTCTTTATTCTTGATTTTTTCTTTACCTATTTTCTCATCATTCCTTCCTCCTTACTTTTATTCTTCTCTTAATTTCTTTCAATTTCTCTCTTTCTTTGTTTTATTTTTATTTTCCCCTTCTTTTTTCTTGGTTATTTTCTTTCTTCTTTTTTCTTGTTTTCGTTCTTTTCATCTTTGTTCTTTACTTTTTCATTCTTTTTTCTTATCCTATTCATATTTTGTTATCTTTCTTTTACTCTTTCTTTCCTTCGTTCCTTCTTTCTATTTTTTTTTTATTTCCGACTATTTAATTTTTCTTTCTTCTTCACTTGTGTACATCTCTTTAACCTTCTATCTTCTTTACTTTTTTCCTCACTTCATTCTTTTCAACCTTTCTTTCTTTCCCACCTTTATTCTTTCCACACACCTTTCTTCACCACCTTTCTTCTTTCTTTCCCACCTTTCTTTCTTCCCTTTCTTCTTCTTTCTCACCTTTCTTTCTTTTTAAATATTCTAATAAATTTAGCTTGGTACAGACAGACATGAGCGCTATATGTTAGCCACGACGAGGCGCCTATCATTAATTATATTCTCGTCAGTAAATTTATTTTTTATTCATTACTAAGCTTACTTTAGTCTTAGAACTAAGCTGTTTTTACCGAGAATCCAGTGACGATAGACTCCCTATGCTAGTAATGATCCACCGCACCACAGCACACTTAGTCGATCGAGATGGTTTCACATTTGGTCAGTTTTTTACATAGCTTCTTTTTAGCAATTATAGGAAACTCAGTAGGAATCAAACTTCCTAAACATTAAATCAAATTATAAAGTTCTAGTGCGCATTATACGAACACTTTTACTCAAATTGTTTTATTTACTAAGATTTGCTTAATTCTTGCACAAGGTTACTATTATGGGGTACCTACGGAAAGTGCGACACAGAGATCCGAAAGCGAATTGCCATGGCGAAAGAAGCATTCCAAAAGTTGAGTAAAGTATTAAGAAACAGGACAATTTCGCTAGAAACAAAGAAGAGAGGACTGGATTGCTATGTGATGTCGGTTCTTCAATATGGCAGTGAATGTTGAACAATATCATCAAAGATGAAGGAAAAACTTGACGCAACTGAAATGTGGTTCTACAGAAGGATGCTGCGAATATCATGGATCGAGCATGTGAGCAATAATGAGGTCCTAGAAATGATGGAAACAAAAAGGAAATTAATATTGAGCATCAAGACGAGACAGCTGAAGTTCCTGGGACATGCAACGAGGAAGGATGGCTTGGAGAACTTGATACTAACAGGCCAGATAGAGGGGAAAAAGTGACAGGCGAAATCAACGAATAACATATTTGAAGGATTTAACCATTTGAATGATGGAAAGAGGGCTGCATGCTGTAACCGGAGAAGGCGTGCTAAGAGCCATCAGAGATAGGGAGACGTGGAAGGACATGATCGCCTACGTCCTAAAGGGACAGGGCACATAGAAGAAGATATATGCCAACTGTTTAATGTGAATATAAAGTGGGAGATCAAATCTGTATTATAATCAATATATAAACTGATCCCTCATTTTGTGAACATGGTAGTTTCTATACATTTATATTCTAGATTTATGGGCTTGGGCTAGTGGATGACAGAACGAGAGTTGTATGTTGTAACAGGAGAAGGCGTACTAAGAGCCACCAGGGATTGTGAGACGTGAAAAGCCATGATCGCCTACGTCCTGAAGGGACATGGCATATAAAAGAAGAAGTGAGAGCCGAACGGACTATGCAGTTGTCATGGACAATCAAGCCCGAACGGTAAACTTTATTAAACGTCTAAGGTACACATCAGTTTTTGCTCTCAGTTTTGGTGCTATGTCACTTTCTTCTGATTCAAATAATTTTTTTCTTTCTTTCTTTTTTCTTTCTGCTACTAAATATGGGTTCTTTCGTTTCTGAAATATCCTTTATATGCTCTTCATTTTTCTTTATTTCCTTCTTTTTTATATTATTTACTATTCTTTCTTTCTTTTCAATTTCTTTTCTCTTCTTTTTCTTTCTTCTCTTTTTTTATTTCTGCTACTAAAGATGTGTTCTTTCGTTTCTGTAATATCCTTTATATGCTCTTCATTTTTCTTTATTTCCTTTTTTATATTTTCTTTCTTTTTCCCGCTCTTATGACTGAATGACTTCCATTATATTTCATTAGAAGTTATTCATTTTTTCTTAACTTTCTTCATACATTTTTTTCCATCTTGCTTTTCACTATTATTTCTTATTCTTTCTTTCTTTTTCAAAATTCTGTTAATATTTGTGCAATTCTTTTTCTTTTTCCTTTTGATTTCACATTCTATGTTTCAAAATTTAATCATTTTTCTTTCTTTTACATTTAATTTCTTAACTCTTTAACAATATATATATATATATATATATAATCTCCAAGAATTTAAATGTAAAGTTAATAGTCATCTTCTCTCTCATACTCCTTTCATTTTCCACTCCAATCTCATCAGTATTCTCATCCTTCTCTTACCCACTTCCTGACACACCCTGTAACCTGTCACTCATTCTCATAACTTTCCTCCTATGTAACCCCCTGCAAAACAGTGGCATGAAAATACCTTGCTTGGGCCAATATGATTATAAAAAAATTCATTCTTTACTCTCTTCTTTCATTCATTTTCTTTTTTACTTAGATAACGTTTTAGTTCAATATACAGTTTAGTTTTTCCTTTTCATTTTCTCAATCTCTACGAAACTGTTTTCAATTATGTTCATATTTTAATTTCATCTTTTATTTAGAAACTTTACTGATTATTAAACCGAGGTTTTCATTCTGTGTTTGAAACGTTACATTTGGACTTTTTCAATCGTAGTCTTTTTTCAATTTTCGCTTTCATTCTTTCCTAAAAAAAAAAAAAATGTCCTTTAATCACTCAAACATATTTTGATCAAGATCTTTAGTTATTTTTTCTAACTCGTTGGAATAATTTAATATTCTCTTTTTCATTTTCTTTCTTTCCATCTTTCCTCTCTTCTTTCATTCATTTATTTTTTATTTCTTTCTTAGATAAAATTTTTTTTTGTTCAATATACATTCTAGTCTTTCCTTTTCATTTTCTATCTCTAAGGAACTGTTTTCAATTCTTTTTCATATTTTCTTTCATCTTTTATTTAGACTATCCTGTTTATTAAAGCGTGGTTTTCATTCTGTGTTTGAAAAGTTACATTTTGATTTCTTTCAATCGTAGCTAAAGTCAATTTTAACTTTCATTCCCTCCTAAAAATGTCCATCAATCACAAAAATATATTTTGATCACGATCTTTAGTTATTTTTTTTTCTAACTGATTGTAACAATTTAATATTCTTCTTATTTTCTGTATTTCTTCATTCTTTATGAATAATTTTTCATTATTATTTTACCCGGCCATCTTCGACTTCCTTTTCAATAGTAACAGTTTTTATTCTTATTAAAATCCTGACACAAATTTTCTACTCAAACTGTCCTACTTACAAGTTCTTTAAGCACTGTTCACACATAACAGATAAGAGAAAAGGAAATCCTCTCACGGAAAGCCAACCGCCATTACCCCACAAAACAGATCTTAACATAATATTCGAACGTCAAAAAGAGTATATATATATATATATATATATATACACCATGCCGATATAAAAGTACAGGGACATATCTATATATATTCAGCTTCTGAAAGGATTTTTCTGTTGCTGAGGTGATGTGTTATCCCCCGTGGGGATTTTCATATCGAAATGGTCATTCAACATCATTGAATTAGTCCTTTTTTAATTTATATATATATATATATATATATATATATAATAATATATATATATAAATTAAAAAAGGATTAATATATATATATATATATATATATATAATTCACACAGAATATAATATACTTTAGAGCAGTTACGGTTCCGGCTTATAAACATTCTTATTCACGAAAACTATTAATTCGGACTTCAGTTAGCCAAAGTTATATATATATATATATATATATATATATATATATATATGAATGATAATTTGCATAAAAACATGAACGTCATTAAGAGAGAGGGCTCAAAGTACTATATAAAATGTACAGAACAAGTATACAATTACAATATACTGAGTTGTTACTATCCATCGATCTTCATCTGCTCATTATCAATCCCTTTATATATATATATATATATATATATATATACACACACACATATGCGTACGTATGTGTGTGTGTGTGTGTCGCTTTCCTTTGTCTATTCTGTAAATACTTTCATGGCTTCTGCTCCAAAGAATTTAAGTCACTGGCGACTGGGTCTCACCCATTCACAGTTAGATCAACCAAACGCTGACGACAATTCCACTCCTATATCTTTTCTTGCTTGTGGAACTCGCTTCCATATTCTTGCTTTCCTGACGGCTACAACCTTCAAGAATTTAAATGCAATGTCAATACTACTTGACGACTATTAACCAATTGACTCTAGTACTTTCTACACCACCCTGTATATCCTTTTATTCTCTCCACCTTTGTAAGTATTATCACACCTGTATTCCCATCTTCCTCTTGCTAACTGGTTCGTCGTTCTCTTCACTCCCTTCATTCTCTTCTATCTAATCCTTTTACTCTTATGTAGCCCCCTGTACATCAGTGGCGTTACCGCCTCGCTCGGCGTGATAAGATTAATATATATATATATATATATTTCTGATGGATAGCTATTAAAATATGCCTGTTTGAGACGTGCATTGTGAGCCTCAGTCGATCTTAAACGAAAAAAATTCTCGTACCGAAAGTAAAGGACGCGGTGAGGAAGCTTGGTCAGGAAAATGCCAAAAAAAGAAGATAAGGTGAATGTAGTAGTATTCTTCTTTGGGGAGTGGAATGCAAGCAATTTGGCCTATTGGGTCAAGTGGAGTCGGACAGGAAAAAAACTTTAGGTCCTCCAAATTTAAATCCTCATTCTTCCCTCCATTTATTCATATTATAAGTAAATAAAAGGAAGAACCAGTTTTAATATTTAACCGATATTACTTCGGGATTATTTACTAATCTTCTCATGTAAATTGTTCTGCGATATATATATATAAAATGATTTGTTTGTACATTATTTTTGATCGATACTCATATACAATAAGCGTCTGCGAGTGTTCTTAGCTAGGTTTTGTGTTGAGGTACCCCTGATAAATATCGAAAATAGAAAAAAAAATCGTATTATAGAAGGAATGGTCCGATGTTAATCAAATTTGATACACTCATAGACAAAGACATAAGAAACTATATTCAGAAGTTTCAAGGTTGCAGTTCATACAATAGTGCAGAAAACTTTATATATATATATATATAAAAGGCAAGATATTTTTGTGTTTCTGTTTATCTGCCTGTACGTCTGCATTTTTTCAGCCCTTTTATTTTAGTTTTTGCTTCGGGTTTGGCTCTAAGTAGGTATAATTGTAGTTCTTAGTCTTAGATATCATTTAATCATAGGACTTATTTAGCCTTTCAAAATTCAGTTTACGACAAAAAAAAACTTATTTGATATCAATACCAGGAAATCAAAATTTAACTTACATCCATTCATTTTTCTTTCAGTCTACAGTTTCGCTTTAACTGGAAACAATTATATCTTTTTAGTCTTTTGTGCCAACGTCCAAAGTGTCTGAACTCCAGGACCAGGGATTAGTTTTAAAGCCTTTATTACACCCGAGCAACGCCGGGCTATACTGCTAGTATATATATATATATATATATATATATATATATATATATATATAATGTGTGTGTGTGTGTGTGTGTGTAATCAGCTATGTTGACCGCTAAATTAGTTTATTTTAGTTTTTGCTGAAAGTACATTTCCAACATATCTTATATTTATAGTAATTCTCTAAGCGTAGCTCGGGGGTGGGGGCACAAAAACGAATGTATTGGAATCGATCTTACATCTGAGTTGTAATTGATCTATTGAATTAATGTTGCAAAACGTAACACTACGTCTGAGTGCTCAATACATAATATTCACACGTAGAGTAGGGAATTATTTTTATTTCCAGTGAATTGACAACAAATAGGATGAGTTCCAGAACGCCGGTGAATAGAGAAAACAGTTTATCTTTTTTTCATATTTATCGGGCATCAATTCGCATTCATCCACTGATTCCTCTTGAACTATCGTTCCTCGAATGCCTTCAAAACAATCAATGCGTATATGTGATTTCATCTTAACCTGGTTATGTCCCCACTGTTTCACCATTACAACGCTAACACAAATCCTCTCAACGCATCTCCTGTGCTGATAATTCAATCTCTCATAGACCATTACTCATTTCGCTACCCTTATCGTACCATTAATATTATATCTCAGCATCGTTACATCGAATAAACGCTTTTTGCAAACTCCACACAACGTGCCCAAAACATTATAAAATAACATTCAAAATAAGTTGCTGATATATATATATATATATATATATATATATATATTATAAATTGTAGTTTAGAACATGTACAAATTATCATCTACTACAAAGTACACTTTGCAGTAGATGATAATTTGTACATATTCTAAACTATAATTTATAATAAACTAGCAGTACAGCCCGGCGTTGCTCGGGTTTAATGAAAGCTTTAAAACTAATCCATGGTCCTGGAGCTCAGACACTGCCTAAAGAATACTTGTGTGAAGTTTGGTGAGAATCGGATAAAAATTGTGGATTTGTATAAACGACATACAGACATATAAACAGACACACACAGAAACATCTTACCTTTTGTGTATATATATTATCGATTTTCTGCACTATTGTAAGAACTGCAACCTTGAAACTTCTGAATATCGTTTCTTATGTTTTTGTCTATGAATGTATCAAATTTGATTAAAATCGGACTACTCATATAAACCAATTTTTTTCGATTATCGATATTTATCGGGGGTACCAAGACAAAAAAACCTAGCTAAGAACACTCACAGACGCGTATAGTACAACTGAAAATTTTCAAGAAAATCGGTTCAACTGTTTCGGAGTCTATAGATAACAGATACACACACAGACAAAGTTCCATTTATAAATAAGTTTAGATATTCATAGCTCAATTTTATATCGAGCACCGTTTTAAATGAATTTTTTGAACGTTGTCAACTTTTTCTTTGTTCCTTATTCACTTGGTGTTATATATATATATGTGTGTGTGTGTGTGTGTGTGTGTGTGAATGAGGAATTCTTCGAATACTTGCCTTAGTACGGTTACTTAGGTTCTGTCTGTGAAACGCAATTCACTTAGCCACAAATATGGAAACAGCATGTTGTACTGTTTCTCATTCGTACAAAGAAACTCAAATATTAAAATTTCAGAGTGTTGCAAGTCAATCTAGAGACAGTGAAATGGATTCTGAAAGAACTGGATGGGTCTAATGGTGATTACGAATGTGTATCAGCTCGGAAAACTCACTCTGATCGTTCTGATTGGAAAAGTTCTCTCGAATTTGTGGTTGAGGGTTTCAGACTTAACACGGATGCCGAGTTGCCCTAGTGCCTTGAGTAGCTAGGTCAAGAGGGTGGATGTTTGAAGAACCTTTGTCTGGAGAGAGGATTTTGCACCATGCCACACATGCATGATAACCATGTTATAGCTGTCAGAAAATTTCTGTAACTACATCGACCCCTTACATTTGGCCAGTTAACACCTCAAACTCCAATCCTTTTGATTATTATGGGTGGAGCGCAATTGAACGAGAGACCAACAAAACTTAACACTTAAGACGTACTGAAGGCAAGAATTATGGCAGTAAAAACTCTCAAAATGTTCATATCTGCTTAGTAAGTAAGTAATGGATTTTCTAATTTAAAAAATATCACTCGTGTGATACCATATCTAAACTTATTTATAAATGGAACATTGTCAGTGTGTGTGTGGCCATTACCTATAGACTCTGAAACGGCTGAACCGATTTTCTTGAAAATTTACACAGTTGTACTTTAAACGTCTGCAAGTGTTCTTAGCTAGGTTTTGTGTCGAAGTACCCCCCGATAAATATCGATAATCGAAAAAATCTTGTTAAAGTAGGAGTATCTGATTTTAATCATATTTGATACACTCATAGACAAAAAACATAAGAAACGATATTCAGAAGTTTCAAGGTTGCAGTTCTTACAATAGTGCAGAAAATCGATAATATATATATAAGGCAAGATGTTTGTGTGTGTGTCTGTTTATATGTCTGTATGTCGTTTATACAAATCCACAATTTTTATCCGATTCTCACCAAACTTCACACAAATATTCTTTAGGCAGTGTCTGAGCTCCAGGACCATGGATTAGTTTTAAAGCTTTCATTACACCCGAGCAACGCAGGGTTATATTGCTAGTGCCGAATAAATAATAACCATAAAATATACAAAGAATATTTTTAAGTCGCTTTTTATAAATAATAAGCAGCATCTAGGGATATTTATTATGTACATGAATATATAATAAAGACTTTATATGAGAATATATGTATTTTGGCACAACTTCTTCATTAATACATGTTTGATTAAAGACAATTTTTCATTGTCTTAAGATTTATCGCTTTTGGCGTATATTTAGGTATTATTAAAGTTAAAATATACAGATGTTATTTTTTTTTAACTATTTTTATTCTTTTTTAACTTTATATCTAAATTTAGATTTTAATTTCGTTCATACATTATTAACTGGATTTTCTTTTATACTGTATACTGACGGAAAGAGCATTTCAAGCATAGTGATACTGAAAATAACGCTGTACAAAAATACTGGACCAGTAGCAAAAATTTCACCTTTTAAGTTAAAAAGGAATCTTTTTTGCGAAAAGTGATCGAAAGGCGAAATTAGCATGACGAAAGAAGCATTTCAGAAGCCAAGTAAAGTATGAAGAAACAGAACTATTTTGCTAGAAACAAGGAAGAGAGTACTGGATTGCTATGTGATTTCAGTTCTTCAATATGGCAGTGAATGTGGGATAATATCCTCAAAGACGAAGGAAAAACTTGCAGCTGAAATGTGGTTCTACAGAAGAATGCTGCGAATATCATAGACCGATCATGTGAGCAATAATGAGGTGTTAGAAAGAATGGCTACCAAAAGAAAATTAATACTGAGCATCAGAATGACACAACTAAAGTTCCTCGGGCATGCAATGAGGAAGGAGGGCTTGGAGAACCTGATACTGACAGGCTAGATGGAGGGAAAAAAGAGACAGGTTGGTGACAGAACGGGGTTTGCGTGGTGTAACAGGAGAAAACGTGCTAAGAGCCACCAGGGATAGGGAGACGTGGAAGGCTATGATCGCCTACGTCCTGAAAGTACAGAGCACATAGAAGAAGAAGAGATATTCAAAATAACGCCATACAAAAATCCTGGACCAGTAGCACAAATTTTACTTTTTAATTTAAAAAGGAATCTTTTTGCGAAAAGTGATTTCTATTATTACAAAATATAAAGACTAAATGCATTTTTTTAGTAATTAGCGTTGCTCACTTTTGCTCGAAGAATTACCTTAATTAGCATTGAATGGAACAAGGTAAGATATTTTCTCACCAGAGAAATTTTCAACGTTCTTGCAATTCTTTCCCAAAACTCTTGGAGATTATGTGGTTTTCGTTGCAGCAATTCTCTTTCTTTAGTTCCCATCACAATGGTTCAATTATACTGAGATCAGAACTTTGTGTTGGCCAGACTTCCAAAATTTCTTTGATTTTCCTTTCTCTTCACTAAAATCATTCTCTTCCATTCCCGCAGCTTAGTGGCATTATTCCCTTGCTTAGAGCGACATGATTAAAGAAAAATAGAACGAATAATAAATAAATGCTCTCATTATTTACTAAAACTCAACTATGTCTGGCTCATGGTAAAAGATTAAGTGCTATATTACTATATTTAGTTACAGCACTGTGGTGTTGATCATGTTACAGCACTGTGGTGTTGATCATGTACGTAGTCTTGCAAAAGTAATGTGTCAACTTGGTAAATTAATTGCTTTTTCTTAATTGTATTTCTATTTTTTTAAAACCTGTTCTTTTATTGTCCTTTCTCCTCACTAAAGTCTTCTCATTCACTTTCATTCTTGTAACCACTTCCATATTAGTGGCATTATCGCCATCTTTTGTCTTCCTGAATGTTCTTTTATTGTCCTTTCTAAAGTCTTTTCATTTTCTTCCATTACCTGTAACCCCTCTGTTCTAGTGTCATTACCCCCTTTGCTTAGGATGAATTGCCTAAAAAATAAAATTTAAAAAAATAACAATGATTATTCTAATTATTTACTAAAACTGGCTATATCTGGCTCAAGGTCAATGAATAAATGCTTCATGACTACTTGAAATCCTATCAAGCCGTTACGTCACGCTGATGTTGATCATATATACTGAAGTTCAGAAGATAATTATTTTTTGTTTATTGCACTAGTATTGTATTGATTAGGGAAAGGGATTCCTCTGTTCATTTTAGGATCTTTCAGAACCAGAAAACAAATTACTGTCTTTTTGTTAACGCTGTATTTTGGATGAGAAAGCAATTTAAGAATAGTAACGTTGAAAAATGTCACGAAGAAATACTTAGCTACCAGCGAAAATTTCACTTTTGACTCCTTGGTAAGTTAAAAAAGAATCCTTTTTAATAAAGTGATCTTTATTATTACAAACCGTCAAAATATGGAGTTAGTAATTAATTTTGTACCTCGGCTCGAAGAATGGTCTCAATTCAATATGGTGTTCAATAGAACAAGGTACGTGAATTTCTAACAAGGATTTTTTAAGAATGACAAAGCTCTTGGGGAGTGTGTGTGTTTTTTAGTGGAGCAAACGTGTCTTCAATTCTCATCACAATGGAGATCAGTACCTTGTACAAGACAGTTTCTATAAGAGACGGCCAATGCAGTAAATTACGATTATCCATATAGATTTTCTGTTTAACGCACCTAATACCCAAATACTGCCCTTTTGTAATCGTCTCAGAGAAACGATTTACTCATTGTGCCTTCTCGGTCTGACGTTTTCTGCTGATATGCACTACCGGACATAATTATTAGACCACCCCAGTTTTTTTTCCAAAAAATGACGTATTTCATACTATTTTTAGTATTTATTGCCAAGTGGATAATTCTAAATGAAAATAGAATAGTTCTTTTGTTATTACTTTGCAAAACTTTACGAGACAAATAGCGACATTTTAGCCATCAGCACTGTAGATTTGCTATATACACACACACACACTACCGGCCATAATTATTAGGCCACCCCAGTTCTTTAAAAGAAATTATGTATTTCATACTAATTTTAGTATTTATTGCCATTCTAAATGAAAATAGAATGGTTCTTTTGTTAATACTGCACAATAACATGTGCATCAAATGAACTGAGCTGGTGTCCAGTCTTTTGATCTCTTCCACATGCTAGTCCCTTATTATTGGTTGGCCGAACCAAAGGTTTCCTGGCTGCATTTAAAATTTTGTAAAGTAATAATAACAAAAACAATAAGAAAACATTTTAAGTAATAATAACAAAAATTCGGGTAGCCTAATAATTATGGCCGTTAGTGTATACTGGAACGATTATACTGAATCTATGAAAAAACTGTAAACCGGCAAATTTTCTAGCAAAAATCGTTCGCGTTTATGAGTCCATCCTTTGATATCTGGTCTGGTTCTTTTGATATATATATATATATATATAGAGAGAGAGAGATATATATGCATCTACGCATCTTTCATTCAGTAATGAATTAGAACACTCTCAGCGATTGGCGTGTGTATACATGATATACTACACGCTAAAAGTCTGCCTCCCTCTAGAAGCTCAGGGGTAGAATCGCCGATTCGGTTGGGTTTCAATCCTAGGTAAAAAGCAATCGGACGTCTAACCGTGCTGATGAGCTGTGATACAGCGAAACATATCTGTCTGCAGATGACTATATATATATTTTTTCTCAAAATATACTGTTAAATATAAGAGACAACTTATGTCTATTATGTTTAATCATGAGCCGTTCTAAACATCGTATTTTGGCTTTAATTTCAGGTGAAAATAAAGACAAAAAATTTCCAACATTTGGATAATTTTTTATTAAGTTGGTTCTAAGCTTTCGGCTCACATGAGCCATCTTAATAAGGTTTCATTTAAATTTCTTGGTGTTAGGATCATTTAATGCTGCGGCATCATGTAACTTAAATTTAGTCTATCGAGGCAGCAGATAATTTTCTAAACATATACTGTTAAATATAAGAGACAATGAATGTCTTATGTTTAATCATGAGCCGTTCTAAACGTCGTATTTTGGCTTTAATTTCAGTGAAACCTCATTAAGATGGCTCATGTGAGCCGAAAGCTTAGAATCAATTTAAAAAATAATATCCAAATGTTGGCGAATTTTTGTCTTTATTTTGACCTGAAATTAAAGCCACAATACGATGTTTAGAACGGCTCATGCTGAAACGTAATAGACATTCCTTCTCTTATATATATGTTATATGTTTAACAGCATATGTTTAGAAAATTATGTTGCCTCGATACACTATATATATATATATATATATATATAGAGAGAGAGAGAGAGAGAGAGAGAAAGAGAGAGAGAGAGTGCTGAGTTGTGATAATGTTTACCGCCAAGATTGCTGCTTTTTAGTACTTTTTGTGATAAAAGCTACTTTGGCAAGTAGATTTTTGTCGTAAAGTGCTCGATACCGGTGTGGCGATAGAGCTTTGATAGGTGGAGAGAATATGTCATTTTAACAGAACAGGTTCATGCAAGAAAAAAAAACAACCCTGATGAGCGAAACATCATAACGGTCTTCATGCGAAAATTGGAAGTCGGCATTAACCTGCTCAGTTGAAGTTACAAATTCTTTGCACTAAGCACGCATACATATATATATATATATATATATATATATATATATATTTATTTCTAAACATAAATTGTTAAATATAACAGACAATGAATGTCGGTTATGTTTAATCGTGAGCCATTCTAAACATCGTATTTTGGCTTTAATTTCAGGTAAGAATAAAGACAAAAATTGTCCAACATTTAAATACTTTTTTATTATGTTGGTTCTCAGCTTTCGGCTCACATGAGCCATCTTCAGAGAGGTTACAGGGACGGTAACATAAAGATATCCATTATCAAAGATGATTTTATCTTATGTTGACATAAAACATTGCTATGCAACGACAAGAGTCACCGAATAGCAGACGCAGTTCGTAAATGCGGTTCTATGACGTCACTACGTGAGAGACCGAAATGTTAACAAAACTGTATGCCTAAATGCAATGTAATTTGTTGTGACCCGATTGAAATGTGATTTTATTAAATCTGGGTTTCTTTTGATTTAATGTAGATGGCCTCTAACATCTTGCGTTTTAGTGGCTTTATTGCCTTGCTTGAGGATAAATGGTAAAAAAAAAGGATAAGAATATATGGAAGTAAAGTTCAACAATGGATAAATGTTTCTATCAATTGTTAAAATGTTTCAATCCGAGTCCCTAAACGAAAAAAAAAATGATGTTATTATTCTTACTTTTATTGTGCTTCAAGAATCTGCAACATATAATATTTTAAATATAAAGTATTCGCCGGCGATGAGCAATGAAGCACATTAATAAGCGAGAAAAGGTGGTAGTTGCATATCCAACATACGGAAATTGTTTTTTTTAGACAATTCAGCAGCGGAACAGAAATATCGATGGTATTTGCGTTATATTTTCTAGGAAACATTAATATATGATTTGATTAATGTTTCTTGAAATATGTTACTTATTTTCCCGTGTACATATATCGCTACCTTTAAGTGTATGCAAACATTGTTAGAGCGATGATCATGGATTTTAGAAGTCTAAAACCTTGTCGCTACTAGTTTTAATTTAATCTCTTTTGTGTTTCTGATAAGAGTGTTTTCGTTCTGTAAGGTTTGCAACAGACACCCCCCATATCTTTACATCTTATTCATACATACGAGTTCACACATAAAAAATTATATATATATATAAACAGCATACACTATGACGAGAAACCACGCAATCTACTCACACGTATGTAAAATGTTAAAATAAATCTCGCCAAATACGCCGACTCAGTTTAAGAAGCGTGCATGCTTAAGTGTCCTTCTATCCATCATCGAGATTTCTCTTGAGATTTCCAATGGAAAATTCTGGAGCATACTCTCGCCCCAATAGTTTGTAGTCGATAGGAGTAATTCCCGTCATGCATTTCTTACGTGTCGCATGACAGAGACTTGCCGCTGAGGTTTAGGCTCTATCTCTACTGATCGAGCTGTCATATTCGGTCGGTAAAAAGACTGAGTGTCCCAAAGGTTCTCACACGGTAAAGGAGCCCAGTTTTGAAACAATGAGATGCAGGGGGGACAGAAACGTTTATTAGATTGATCGAACGCTCGATCGATTGATTGAAAATGGATACATTCGGTAGGGTATTTAGAGGCGGAGTTAAAGTAAATCGTTGTACATATTAAAGTGATGGCGGGATATCTTTTAGCGTATCGAGATAAACAACAGGATGTGCGTGCTTGAGAAAGAATTAAAGACAGACAGACAGATAAGAAACATTTCATTAGCACAGATATGTGCCCACACTAAGAAATGAAATGTGATCAATATATGACATATACAGCTAATATATTATTATAACTATATAAGAATATAATTATAACTATATAACTCTTTTTCTTCCTTATATATATAATATATATATATAAATATATATATAATATATATATAATATATAATATATATATAATATATAATATATATATAATATATAATATATATATAATATATATATAATATATAATATATATATAATATATAATATATATATAATATATAATATATATATAATATATAATATATATATAATATATAATATATATATAATATATAATATATATTAATCATATCGCCCCGAGCAAGGTGGTAACGCCACTGATGTGCAGGGGGCTACATAGGAGTGAAAAGATTGGAAAAGAGAAAGCCGGAAGCCACATCCGAAACAGGGAACAAGGGACGAGCCTCTACACCTGTTCAATAGATGTGGGTGGAGTGTGAGCCGGGCGATAGTTTAGTCTATCTACTCCAATGGAAAAAAAAAAAAAAAAGAGTGAGAAGATAGGAAAGGAGAAAAAACCAGAAACCGCATCCTAAACAGGAAACAAGGAATGGGCCTCTTCACCTGTTCAATAGACGTGAGTGGAGTGTGAACCGGGCGATAGTGTATATATATATATATATATATATATATATATCGATAGATATGTGTGTTTGTGTGTGTTACGGAAAGCTCCGGAGATTTACGAAATGGATTAACAACCGACGATATATTATTCTAATGGTTAGATATTATTATAAATAACTATTCGTATTTGAGTAGATTCGCTGTTTTTAATTAAAATTTTATTCAGGCTGGTATATTGTGTGTGTATTTTGGCAGCATTTTTTCATTAATGCAGGTTTCATTGAATAATATAGATATGTTTTGTGTATTAATTTTGTGTAGGATCCATTCGTACCGTCAAATATACTTTATGGTGATAACGTTGAAAGACAAAAAAATCACAGTAATTGTTGATTTTTTATCGGGTCTAAGCTTTCGGCTCACATAAGCCATTATCAAAGAATAAATATTAACACACAGTAAACATAGAACATTTAAGTTATTAACAATAAAAATAATTAAATTGAAGAGACAAGTCCATCCCTACCGTGGCGGATGGCCGCAGACAGTGACAAAATGGTGGCGTTGTAATCGGATCAGAGACCACAACGCCACCATTTTGTCACTGTCTGAGGCCATCCGCCACGGTAGGAAAAAATAAGCCACGGTAGTGAAAACAAGCCGTCTATGTATTTCGGTATGTGGAGGATATATTTTGTCCGTTTGATAATGAGGGACAGGCCGATTCATTTCTTGCTACGTTGGATCAATTGCATTCGCCCTTAAAATTTACCATTGAAAAGAAAATTCGAATGTTCTTTATCATTTCTCGATGTCTTCGTTCATCGGACTAACTAAATTTGAAACTTCCGTGCTTCGTAAAGCCATGTTTTCGGTATTATACACCCGTTTTGTCCTAGAAAATGAAAAATAATTTTAATTAACATCCTTACACACAGGGCAGTAAATATTTGCATGGAAATTTATTTGGATGTAGAATTAGATTATATCCGTAGCACCTTATTTAAGAATGGTTATCCCAGTGATGTTGTTACTGGTGTTATGCAGGATAAAATAAATAATTATTTTAAAGGATAAGCCGTATACTGTAGTAAAATGTCCGGTGTATTTAAGGCTGCTTTATATTAGTTTACGTGGTGAGCAGCTGGCGAAGCAAGTTACTAGAGCAGTTACTTGTTATTTTTCTACTCACTTTAGGTTCCATCTTGGCATTCATTCTGCTTTCCCCTTTATGAAAAAGGACTAACTTCCTCCCCATTATATTTCTTCAGTTGTTTACAGATTTATCTGAAGTTGTGGCAATGACTACATAGGAAGGACATCACAGAGATTGGATTGTAGAATGTGCCACTAAGAATTCTCAAAACGGATGTTCGTACAGGTCAACTTGTGAACACTTCCGGTTCAGCCATTGCTGAACACCTGATAAGAAGCAGAAATTGTGTAAATGGCTTCAGTGTCGACCAGTTCACTGCTTTGTCTGGTTCACACGCAACACTCCATTTACAGACATTGGGGTCGATATACATTAAGACCAGAACCCTGTCTCTCTGCAAAAAGAGAAAATGTGTTATCGGACCCATATCATTCCTATTTAATAATCCCCCCTCCAGTGTCTCATGATTCATTTTCATCTTTTAGTATTTTAATGTTGAAAAATTAAATTAAAAAAATCCTAGTTGATCCTGACGATGAATAGGGATTGAAACTGGTTGATCATATTTCGTATTTTGTTTATAACATCTATTGTTATTCTACCATCTATAAATGCCTGTAATTATGAAATTGACTATTTGCTGCCAATATTGTTGTGGGGTCCCCACTTTTTCCAAGATAATATACTCGTCTAGAGTATACATATACTTCTACCATAGAAGCAAGACGACAGACATCGTCAGACATCGAGAGATCCGCGAGATAACGACAGATACCGAGAGATACAGCGTCAGTAGTTCACGGTAGCTCTGAGCACTGCTCTGAATATTGTTGCACAGTACCAGTCAGCTTCCTACGTGGACATACTAATTCTACTACCGCTTCACTTCAGAGACTTGTATATATTCCTACTAACCGTATTTCTGGATTAATAACCTGTGTTCAAGTTTGTATCTTTTACGTTAACATATTCATTTTTCTATCTCAAATTCTGGTTGTTGTTCCTTTATTTTGTGCGATACCTATTCCCGGGTTCCACAACAAATATATACATATATATTACGCTCTCACACTCTGATTGAACACTCTCGAAGAATGGTAAACTTTGAAAAACAGTAGCTACTCTGGTATCGTTCATTCAGCAATGAATTAGAACACTCTCAGCTATTGGGCATGTATAATGATAATATACACGCTAAAAGTTTGCCACCTTGTACCGAGCGCCCGTAGAATCGCTGACTGACGCTAATTCGGTCGGGTTTCAATCCTGGGTAAAAAGCAATCGGCTGTCTAACCTTAGTGATGACCTACAAAACAGATGACTAATATATATATATATATATATATATATATATATATATATATATATAGGGCGAAACAGTGGTAGGTTGTTGGCTCACCCTTAGATTTCGTTCTTGTTTGTTCTAATTTCGCGTTACGCTCTTTATTGTTAAGGTTTTCGTATTGTTTTTTTTTTCTTTCTCACAAATGCTTGACTTTTTGTACAAGTATTTCGTTTGTTTCTTTTTTTCTTCCCCTTCTTTTCCCTCTGGGTTAGTTCCCGGTGGGTTTTAAAACATTCTTAGTTGTATTTTAATTATTGATAATCTTGACGTTATTAGTTTTGTCGATATTGGTATTATAACTATAATTAATATATATATATATATATATATATATATGAAAAATTAATTCCTTTATATAATTTGTAAATTAGTTATACATAAATATCGTCCATTAAGAGAATCGCTAACCAAGTTAGACAAACGAATGAAAAAGGACGAGGTATTAAACAAAGGATATCATGAAAGTTGATATGCAAATAACTACATTTTTGGTGGTGTGTGCGTGTGTAAGTTAGCATATGTGTGTATATGTGTATATGTGTATATGTGTAAGTTAGCATATGTGTATATGTGTATATGTGTATATGTGTAAGTTAGCATATGTGTATATGTGTATATGTGTATATGTGTAAGTTAGCATATGTGTATATGTGTATATGTGTATATGTGTAAGTTAGCATATGTGTGTATATGTGTATATGTGTATATGTGTATATGTGTAAGTTAGCATATGTGTATATGTGTATATGTATATATGTGTATATGTGTAAGTTAGCATATGTGTGTATATGTGTATATGTGTATATGTGTATATGTGTATATGTGTAAGTTAGCATATGTGTGTATATGTGTATATGTGTATATGTGTAAGTTAGCATATGTGTATATGTGTATATGTGTATATGTGTAAGTTAGCATATGTGTGTATATGTGTATATGTGTATATGTGTAAGTTAGCATATGTGTATATGTGTATACGTGATAATGACAGAAGAAGAAATGATACTTAACGTAGGAAATATTTAAGTACAAGAAGAATGAAGGAAACGGAAGAAAAAAAAACATTTATTTCTTCTTGATTTTGCCTCGTAGCCTTGTGCCAAACTTGTACACCATTGCGGTAGCCAAGTCTTTAACTCACAACAAATAACTTAGAGAATTGAGGCTGGCACCAGGAAGTGGCATGGCACTTGAAACGAGAATTATATGCTGCAGTCATCTAAATAAAGGTTTCGGTTCGAAATTCCAAGCACCTGAAGGAGGTCGGAGAGTACAGCGGTTGAAACGTTGTTAATACGGCAATAAGGATGAGGACAGCAACCGAAAAAATGTAAACAATATAAATAATGTAAATCCTTCATGTCAGTAATATAGACTAACATAACATGTTTTCTAATATCGTTTTTTAAGCATGATCTCCACAAGTTTTACCCCTGATATGGTTTCTGTTCCGTGTCTGCTATCAGCACTGTGTCATCCGAGTATCAGATATTGTTGAGATTATAGCCGACAGACACGTAAAGGAAAATGCAGGACCTTCTACAGAAGTTAGCAAAAGAAACTGAAAAGGGTTGAGCATAAACCTCAAGAAAACTGAATGTATGGTCATCAGCAAATAGAGGAAACCAATATGCCAACTGCAAGTTAGGGAATCTAAAATAAAACAAGTCAAAAGATGCAAATACTTGGGAAATGTTTTAACGGAGGATGAAAAATGCGACACAGAGATCCAAAGATGCATTGGCATAGCCAAAGACGTATTTCAGAATCTAGCCAGATTACTGAAAGTCAGGAAAATCTCATTAGAAACAGAAAAAAAGAGTGTTGGATTGCTATGTGATATTTGTCCTTTTGCATGGAAGTTAATGCTGGACGATCTCAAAGATGTAGAAGAGGCTTGAGGCAGGAGAAATGTGGTTTACAGAAGGATGCTGAGAATACCGTGGACGGAGCATGTGTCCAACGATGAGGTGTTGGAAAGGATGCAAACGAAAAGAAAACTGATAATAAATATCAGGAAAAGACAAATGAGGTTCCTGGGATATGCAATGAGGAAAGAGGGCCTGGAGAACTTGATACTCACAGGTTGGATAAATGGAAGAAGAGACAGAGAAAAGCAGCACGAGACGTCCTTGTTAGGTTTGAGCAAATGGTTGACGGAGCCGTGCTTGGAAGTGATACCAAAAGAAAAATTACTGACAGCGGCAAGGGACAAAGCCAAGTGGAAGTCCATGATCGCCTACGTCCTGAAGGGACATGGCACATGAAGAAGAAAAAAGTTTCTGTTATCTTCAAACTTCACAACAAATGCTTCGCTAGCTTTCATTCTTGTTGGAAATAATCTTTTGCGTTTTTTCTCTATCAAAACTCTATGGCACCATCTGATCCAATGTAATTATTGCCTCGTTACTTTCTTATAGGTTTGATCAACATTGAGTTGGTTAAGCATCTTCTTTCATGCGACCTAAATTAAAATAAAATAATATGGATCTGTGCCGATATGTCCCTTGCAGGAACCATATACTTCGGCCATGGGATGGAAGCCTATTGACTAGCCCGTATGTGACACGCAAGAGAAAGAGAGAAAGAGTTCAAAAGCCATAGAAATTTCTAACAAGTTAAATAAAACAAAAACCAAATGTACAATTAAAGACTTTCTTCCTCTCCATCATATTGCTTCTGTTATTGACAGATTTATTTGTAGTTGTGGCAATGACTACATAGGAAGGACATCACAGATTGGACTGTAGGATAAAACAGCATGTGCCACTAAGAATAAGGTATGATATCTCATCAGTAACAGATATATAAAGAAAATTAAAATTAATATTTCTTAGAGAACGGCAATGTTCGGAATATATATATATATATATATATATATATATATATATATATATATATATATCATGTTATGCAAAATCCTGAAGATTAACGAAATAGTTTCAACAACAGACATTTTAAAATTATTCGTTTGAAAATTATTTTTCATCGATACTCCTATATGAGTAGATAATCTGTTTTTATTCAAACAGTATATTTATATATTTATATCTACCACCCTGATTATTTACGATAGATTTTTTGTACGAAAGTGTGACAGGTTCGAATCCTGGCGAATGACACATTTTTGTACAAAATTTATCGTAAATAATCAGGCCGATAGAAATATATAAATATACTGATGGATTAAAAACAGAATATCTACTCAAATACGAGTAGCGATTAAAAATAATGTTTACACAAATACACCTATTTATTTAGAACTAGCAGTATAACCCGGCGTTGCTCGGATGTAATGAAAACTTTAAAACTAATCCATGGTCCCGGAGCTCAAACTTATTAGACGTTGGCACGAAAGACTAAAAAGCAATAGTTGTTTCCAGTTTAAGCGAAACCGAAGACTGAAAGAAAAATGAATGGATGTAAGTCAGATTTTGATTTCCTGGTATCTATATCAAATAAGTTTTTTTTTTTGTCGTAAACTGAATTTTGAAGGCTAAATAAGTCCTCTGAGTAAATGGTATCATGGCTGAGACTAAGAACAACAATTATACTTACTTAGTGCCAAACTAAAATGGAAAGTCTGAAAAAAAAAAAAAATACAGACATACAGGCAGATAAATAGACACACACAAACATCTTGCCGTATATATATATATATATATATATATATATATATATATATATATATTATCGATTTTCTGCACTATTGTAAGAACTGCAACCTTGAAACTTCTGAATATCGTTTCTTGTGTCTTTGTCTATGAGTGTATCAAATTTGATTAAAATCGGACCACTACTTCTATAACCCGATTTTTTTTATTATTGATTTTCGATATTTATCGGGGGGTACCTCGACACAAAATCTAGCTAAGAACACTCGCAGACGCTTGAAGTACAACTGTGTAACTTTTCAAGAAAATCGGTTCAGCCGTTTCGGAGTCTATAGGTAACGGGCACACACACACACAAAGTTCCATTTATATATAAGTTTAGATTTATAACATAAATATGTTATAATATCTCTACAAATGTAGAGAGTTTGTTTCGACAATATCTGTGTCTTATCGATTGATGAGATTTATTGCAAGTTGGAGAATTATAAAAGTTTCAAGACTAGCCAACCCCACTTACTCGAGGTGGCGTAATGTCTAGCAAGCTTGTCTCGCTAGAATCACTACAATTAAGTAGCGAGTTCGATCCTCACTGGGTATCACTTACTTTCAGCCTTGTGCCACATCTAAGTTACGCTTAGAAAACCGCCACCACTTACTAAGGGAGGTATTGTTACATAGACAGAGTACACTAAACAAACCAATATCTAATCTGAAGAACAGACACTAAAAATAATTTATTGGGGCATTATTATTAATATTTGATTTATATATTTATAAATTTTTAGATATCCTACAATTTCATGGGTAATATGTATTTCGCAAGCAACCCTTGCTGTTCGTCAAACCCAAATGATACAACAGTGTGGAACCTTAGAATCTAGAATCCTTTACTAGTAGCTCAATGGCTACGTTGTTTTGCATGAATATTTGGCTATAATAAAAGTGACCCTAACAAACCGTGTAATAAAGTCCGTATCGAATGGCACGCTTCTACTTTTCATATAAATGTAGTTGTCCACCAGGATTTAACGCTCGAGCCTACACCCTTCGTGATTTTCATTAATGACCTTCTTGATGTCATCTATTCCCAAATGCTATAAGGGAATTTCTACGGATATTTTATTGTCATAAATCTCACCAATCAATTATTAACTGAAGAATTAAGATTCATCCGAAATTTCAAACTGGAAAATGGTGTCTTTTCTTCTTCAGTACAAGATGGTAATTCCCACCATTTTTGTGAAAATTAGTTCAGTTTAAGTGTTAGTATGTTAGATGCTTTTAGCTTCCTTTTAAAAAATGGATTGGTTTCTCTCAATCTTAATAGATAAAAAGTTATGGCAATTTGAAATCGAGAAAATATATTCTAATTCCAAACGCTTCTTTTGTAATACGATACTGAAGGGTTGTAATCGAAAGTAATTAAAAAAATATGACGCAAATATTATAATGAGTCCTTTACACTAACCGGTGTAAAGGCTCATCCCTTGTTCCCTGTTTAGGATGCGGTTTCCGGTTTTCTCTTTTCCAAACTTCTCACTTTTTTTTTTTCAATTGGAGTAGATAGACTAAACTATCGCCCGGTTCACACTCCACCCACGTCTATTGAATAGGTGTAAAGGCTCATCTCTTGTTCTCTGTTTAGGATGTAGTTTCCGGTTTTCTCTTTTCCAATCTTTTCACTCTTACGTAGCCCCCGGCACATCAGTGGCGTTACCGCCTTGCTCGGGGTGATATGGTTAAAAAAAAAAAAAGAGAAAAAAAGTTGCCCCCTGAAATTCGAAGTAAAAGAAAAGATGAATCCAGCTAAGCAAAGTTTAAACTCATATGATTTGGCACTCAACAAACTGCATCTCATTCTTTATATCCCGTTTTTTTCTCTTATTGTCATAAGATATCACTGGAAATAAATGTTATATACGAACCAGTCTTTGGTTGGAGAACAGTAACGACGCTTTTTGTCATCTCAACAAAGCAGACAGGAGAAAAATGTAATGCTTACTCACCTGTAAAAAAATAAAAAAGAAACAATAGATAACATTCAAGATTTCAAAATGGTTGTTTTAAAACTATTCATAAAAATATTTACGGTTACTGAGTTAGTAACCTATAAAAACATTAAAATTGGTTATTATTAAACTGATAATTTAGTAATATCTTTCTGCATTAACAATTTAGAATGTAGATATTTTTCGAAGTTATTCTTTCAATTAATTTAATCTAGATGAATGAGTTATTATTTTTAGTTCATAAATAACCTGTGGTAATAAGGGCACCCATTTTTAGCAAAGCTTTAAAAACGAAGACTTTAAAATATATATAAATTTATGTAAAACAGGGCGGCAGTGGAACAAGAAAAATACAGTCAATGAATCGATACATGATATATAAGAGCAAATATTTTATTATAATAAAGACCATGGTTTGTATATATATATATATATATATATATATATATATGAGATAATAACTTCGTGTTAAAAAACCTACGTATCTACGAAAAAGGGAAAAAATGGTTTTAAAAAAGAAAGAGCTAAGTACATGAACATCAGTCAAAAGGGTTCCGACCGAGTCAGCACGGAGCCTAAAGAAAAAACCCCGACACGAGCAATCAACTAACAAAAAAGCGCTCAATACTAGGTAGACCGGAATAAATAAAGAACCTAGAGAGCCAGACAACCTACCTAGCTTTCACCTAAACGGATCTTCAGGTATATATATATATATATATATATATATATATATATATATAGAGAGAGAGAGAGAGAGAGAGAGAGAGCGCAATGAATATAAGTTATAGCTTAAAGCATGTACAAATTATACTTTACTACAACATGTACACGTTTTAGTAAAATATAATTTGTCCATGTTCTTATATATATATATGTATATATATATATATATAAATATATATATATATATATATATGTGAAAGTGAATAAAGAACAAAGAAAGTATTAATAACGTTCAAAGCATTAATTTAAAACAGTGCTCAATATAGAAATAGAGCTATGAATATTTATTATAAGTTATAGTTTAGAACATGTACAAATTATAATTTACTACCAAAGTGTACATTTTGTTTCGGTTTGGCATCGAAAAAAACAATGCCTCTTCAGGTAGTTAATGATGATTGTACTAAACATTATTTTTGAAAAAGAAGATTAAAAATCTAACTTCCTTTTATTTTTGGAAAATTATACTAGATAAAGAGGATTGAAACGAAGGAAAAACAAAAAATGAAATCGAAAAAAAGTGGGTAAAACAAAAAGGAAAGATAGATACATTAGGAAATAAAAAAAGCGTAGGGAGACAGAAGACAAAGAAAGAGTTAAGAGGAAAGAGCCGATGATCACGGCCCAGAGAAAAATAGTCCCAAAATTTGGTAGGAGGTGATATATAGATAGATACACATAAGGGTCAGGAGACGTCTGAGCTTAACAAAAAGGAAGAAATTAGAAAATGCGTGGATTGAAGAAAGTGTGGATGTAGGGATGAGAGTAGAAGATGGAAAAGAAATAAAAATGTCAAACAGTTGGTCGGAAGTGAATTGTAGATAGATAAATTCGTTGATACATAGTGTATACACCGAAGCCTTAAACTTTTTTTATTTTATAAAAAATAATGAAATCTCATACACAAACATATGAATTACTTAAAAAGTGCAGATCTGGGGATATTTAAAAGAACCACACGAAAATATAAATCCATAAATGTATGAATTAATAGTGTGAAATATAGCATTTCTTTAAAACACTGGGGTGGGCTAATAATTATAGTCGGTAGTGTGTGTGTGTGTGTGTGTGTGTGTGTGTGTGTATGTATATATATATATATATATAATTTTTTCTTTTCTTTTTCACTCCCTTCCTTTCTCTCTCTTATCTCCCACTTTTTTTCCGTGTTGCTTAACCTTAAATCAATTTCAACACGGCTCGTCTGTTAATTTTTAGTCACAATTCTCTTTCCTTCTTTTGCGAACCCAGACGATGTCAATTTTTTCTTTTCTTGTTTATTTGATTTGATTTTGTTTTATCTTTTTCTTTTCATTTTTTTCTTTTTTTAATTTTAATTTCTTTGCAAATCTATTTAAAAAGGAAAATTAGACTGATTTTTCTCCAGTTTCTGAAAGGATTTTTCCGTTGCTGAGGTGATGTGTTATCCCCCGGGGGATCTTCACATCGAAATGGTCATTCAACATCATTGAATTAATCTTTTTTAATTTTTATATATATATATATATATATATATATATATATAGTAATCCGTAGATAATCCTGTTTTGCTGTATCACAGGTTATCAGTACGTTTAGAGATCTCATTGCTCACAGGTTCGATCCATGATATCCGCAGCATCCTTCTGTAGAGCCACATTTCAGTTGCTTCAAGTTTTTCCTTCATCTTCAATGAGATTGTCCAGCATCCACTGCCATAATAAACAAATGACATCACATAGTAATCCAGTACTTTCTTTTTTGTTTCTAGTGAAATTTTCTTGTCTCTTAATACTCTACTCGGCTTCTGGAAGACATCCTTCGTCATGCCAATTAACCTTCAGATCTGCGTCACACTTTCCATCTCTTGTTAGAAGATTTCTTTAAAATTTTTAGCTGTTTGATTTGGGTATCTCCCACTATTATTTGGCATTTTGGGCTGCTCTTTTTGCTGATGACCATGCATTCGGTTTTTTTTGGGTTTTTTTTTTCAGTTTATTGGTAGTCCTTTCTTGCCAATCCTTTCAGCTAACTTCTGTAGAAGATCCTACAGTAGTGTGTAAATTCTCCTGCCAATGCCCCTAAATAATCGAATATTGTGTTTTGATCGCTTTAAAAGACGGAAATATAATATCAGAGACGCTACTTTGTTTCTGTGATAAAATGAAAGAAAGAAAATATTTCTGATTTATTGAAATAAGAAAGTTATCAATTAGAAATTCTTACATTTGTAACCAGTTACTTCTTAAAATAACGAGTAGTATTGATATTTATGATTGTTTTTGTACTGCTTTGTAAACGGTGATAAGTTTAAAATATTTAACATTATGACATGGAATTCCTACTGATATTTTATTGCCCTAGTTTTTTTAAATCATTTATTTAAGAATTAAGATTCATGAGAAAAATCAAAGGTAAATGTTCGTTTTAATTTCCTTTCGCTTTTCCCCCTTCAAATTTATCCAAAATAGCATTATTTCTCTGCAAAAGTATATGCTGAACTCAAATCAACAATTAGTTATTGAAGAACTTTACCTTTTTTGCTTCGAAAGTCCATAAAAAAACGAACTATATCTCGCACATTTTCTCTCCCAATCTACTCTCGCCTCGATCAAAAACCAGGTGTAGGCGACAAAGCGAACCTGGCTGCCGAGCTTGAAAATGACCTCCAATCCGTAGTGGCCTGGAGTAGGAAATGGTTATTAAATTTCAATGCTTCTAAAACGAAGCTGTTATCAACTAACCACCATAGACAATCGCATCTACCTCCCATTAGCATGGGACAGGCTAGCCTCCCAGAGAGTAAAACACTACGCCTCCTTGGCATTACACTTTCGGCGGACCTCAAATGGAATGACTATATCGAATCCATTGCCAAATCTGCCGCTATGAAAGTCGGCTCTCCGTGCAGGTCCCGGAAGTTTTTCCCACCTGCATCTATCCTGCACATATACAAATCTACCATCCGCCCGTGTATTGAATATTGCTGCCATATCTGGTCTGGTGCCCCTGCTGCTTTCCTTGGGCTTCTTGACAAAATACAAAGGAGGATCTGTAACGTGGTTGATACTGACTTGGCAGACCGGCTGCAACCACTCTCACCGGCATGATGTGGCTTCCCTGTGCCTCTTCTTCAAATACTTTCATGGCTTCTGCTCCGATGAACTTAGATCACTGGTGCCGCCTAAGCACGAATTTACGAGATACTAGATTAGCAACTAGATAACACCCTTTTACAGTTAAACAAATAAGATGTAACCGTAAATTCTACTCCAACAGCTTCTTTTCTCGCGCTTCCCGCCTGTGGAACTCCCTTCCACAAGTCTGCTTTCCCGACAGCTACAATCTCCAGGTGTTTAAATGTATTATCAATAGACACCTCCTATCACACTAACTCCCAATTATTCTCAGAACACTCATCTACCCAACCCTCATTCTCGGTATCCTTACCCGCCTATCACCCACCCTCTGACATTTCCTATATTTAACCATCCTTTCTCCACTATGTAGCCCCCTGCGCAGTAGTGGCAGTAACATGCCTTGCTCGGGGTGAAACGCTTATAAAAAAAAAACTCTCACGAAGTCATGTAATTAACTGCAGAATGACGTTCTGCGTAGGCAGAAGATTTGTTTGGAATTTTGGTCGACTTTCTTCATTTACTGATACTTCCGACGATGTTCTTCCGCTAATGAAAGTAATAAGCGTAGAAATACAATAGCGCATTGCTTTCATTCCCGAAAGTACATCGCCGGAAGTATCCTGAGTAAATGAAGAAAAATCCCCCAAAAACTTTGCGAAAATTTGTTTACATGCGCAGTATGTCATTCTGAAGTTAACCCTCTAGGGCCATTCGTATCATATTTGATACAGTATGAAAACAAGCCTTGAAAGAAATATTTTCCTGAAAAATTTTTTAAGAGAAATATTTAAAAATTTCAAATGAAAGCAGTACTGACTGCTCAGTCAATGAATACCAAATGTTTCCTCATAGGGAAATACCAAATGTTTCCTTATAGAGAAATACTGTATCAAATATGATACGAATGGCCCTAGAGGGATAAAGAGCGAAGAAAAATTATAGATAGATAGATAGATAGACAGATAGATAGATAGATTAAAGTACGAAGCAAAACTGTAATAGATAGCTAGATAGATAGATAGATAAACCCTCTAGGGCCATTCGTATCATATTTGATACAGTATGAAAACAATCCTTGAAAGAAATATTTTCCTGAAAAATTTTTTAAGAGAAATATTTTGTAAATTTCAAATGAAAGCAGTACTGACTGCTCAGTCAATGAATACCAAATGTTTCCTTATAGGGAAATACTGTATCAAATATACGAATGGCCCTAGAGTGTTAATTTTAATTTCGTAAGTGTTACGGGAGAGAAAAAGTGCAAGATATAGTTCGTTTTTCATCGACATTTAGACAATAAAGGTAAGTTTCTTCAATAACTAGCACTTGATTTGAGTTCAGCATATACATTTTCACAGAGATAATGCTATTTTGAATAAATTTGAAGGGGAAAAGTGAAGGGAATTAAAACAAACATTTACCAAATCAAATTGGAACATTTAACGGGTATTCTCCTTATTAGTGCTGTGTGAGAAAAAATCATGAGAATGAAGTACAAATATACGAACACAAATATACCTATATGTTCTGATAAGGGTATAGCTTGCCTATGCCTCAAAGCTTCCTCAAATATCCGCACCTCGATTTTCAAGATTTCGCTTGGAGGCCAGCCGCAAGCAGATAAAGGATTAACTATTTCATTCACGGGAAAATAAACCAGAGGAAAACTTGAACAAAGCTCTTGAAAATCTTATTTGCTGAGAAAAAATATTACATTTCTTTTACAAAATGAATTTTTTGTTAATTTCTGCTTTCATTGATTCAGAATATAACTTTTTTTTTTTAGGGTTTGTCTTAAGATGTTAGGATAATCGAGGAAGTAGTGCATTTTAAATATAAAAATCTTAAATGAAAATGTAATATGGCTCCCTTTCGTATTGTTACGATTTCATGAGCTAACAATTTTATATTATCTCAAATATTAACTTACACCGCAAACAAATTTATATTCACCGTTGCGGTACGAAAGCTCATTGTGAAATTAATAAATCGTTTTTGAATACAATATCAATTGAATTTGCGTTGTGGCGCAGTGGATATCGGCTCGGAACGAGAAATCTAAGAGCTGAGTTGAAATTCCAGTTGAGTTCATTGCATTCACTTACGCATAAAAAGCCTTAGGAAAGATATTAAGCCGTCTCTTCCCTCCAATTATGGGTTCAGATTGGGGTCTATAGCCTTGGCTGGCAACCAGTCTACCGCAGAATGTTATGGCAACCTGCGAGGTAATCTTCTGCAATACTGCGGGATAATCTTCTGCCCAGTCATTCATGTCTCTTTCGAGACATGATCGCCCAATGCATGTATCACGTATGGCACCTAACATGAAAACATGATTAAGGCTTCTGCAGGGCATGAAGTGGGGGATCGGTTTCCAATTTTTATGACGTAATAAATTGATCCCCCCTACTAATTACTACATAATAATATAATACATCTCTCTCTAGCTATGAGTGAAATAACAGGAAATATCGTGTTCTATAGCCTTGGCTGGCAACCAGTCTACCGCAGAAATTGCAATCTACTGCAGGATAATATTCTGCCAAGTCAGTCATGTCTCTTTCGAGCCATGATCGCCTAAGCATGTATTACCTATGACACTTAAGTGACTGACTGATTCATCAGTTGTGAATGTGTGTGATTGTCTTTCAAATATCGACTCGAAACGGGAAATTGGACGGCTTACTTCGAATTTTAGTCGAATGACGTGAATTACGCTCAAAACTGAAAGATACGAATCTTTCACTAACTAACCAGCTATGTTTTAAAATCGTTTCTTTTTCCGATAATACCTCTAGAGTACAATGGGTTCTGGGTATGACGGTAAACTGCATCCAGCAGCAAAGCCTATGATTGGGAGGTTGTGATGAGCATGGAACCACCTCTTAATTGCTCTTGTTCCCAGAGCCACTGACTAACTAGGGTCAAAACACTATGAAAGTTTAAAAAATCAGTTTTAGAGAATTATATACATAAAAATACTTTTATAGAAAAATATACGTTTTTGAAGGAAAAATATTACCATAATACATTTTTGAAGAAGAAAAAAACTCACCAGCAATATATTTTTAAATATGAAACTAGAAGACATCTTCAGTTTTCAAAAAAAAAAAAAATTTAAATAAATTTTTCATCAAAATGTGACTAAATCAACCTTCTCGCTATAACCAATCAATAAAAAAAGAATACCTTAAAACTTCCACCTTTTTGGCATTAAATAACCCACAGAGGTGTTGATATGCCGCTAAACAAAACTCAAACTGTAAAGTACAAGGCGTTACAGTTAATTATAGGCCGGTCGAATTCGTTTAAAAATGTATGGTAATAAGTAGAGGTAAGAAAGTGACGGAAAGTGCGACACAGAGATCCAAAGGCAAATTGGCATGGCGAAAGATGCGTTCCAGAAGCTGAGTAAAGTATTAAGACACAGGAAAAATTTACTAGAAACAAAGAAGAGATTACTGGATTGCTATGTGATCTCATCAATATGGCAGTGAATGTTGGACAAGATGAAGGGAAAATTTGAAGCAGCTGAAATGTGGTTCTACAGAAGGATGCTGTGGATATCGGGAACAGAGCATGTGAGCAATGACGAGTTTTTGGAAATGATGGAAACGAAAAGGAAATTAATAATGAGCATCGGGAAGAGACAAAGTTTCTGGAACATGCAATGAGGATAGAGTTATTCGAGAACCTGATACTAACAGGCCAGATAGAAGGAAAAAGAGACAGAGGAAAGCAGCGGGTAACATATTTGGAGGGCCTCAGCAAGTGGATGACAGAACAGGGGTTGCGAGATGTTACATGAGAAAGTGTGCTAAGAGGCACCAGGGATAGGGAGATGCGGAAGGCCATAATCACCTACCTCCTGAAAGGACAAGATACATACAGGAAGAAGAAAGTATAATTAGTATTATCAATTCAAAGTATATGGTTCAGTTTAGTGAAGAAAGAAAAAATGGACGAACATGCCAGAAAGAGTAGCCGCGAATAAAGATCAGAGAAACGGGCGCAACTCGGATTTTGTTATTGATTAGGGGAGGGCGGGAAAATGTACTCTTCCAATTGGCTAGAGTTAACAATAAAAAGTACGAAATCAGCCGAAAAGAAAATTTTCTATACAAGAAGCACAGAAGTAGGGAGCCGGCTTGGTACCTCTGGACTGAAAATCGGGATTACAGCCGATATGATTTTTAAAAGCAGAAATCGGCAATGAAGGCAGGACATCACTGAAGAGCTCTTAAGCACCAATTGCTGTTGAGGACTTTTAATCAAATAGCTGCCTTATTTAAATGGCACTACAAGCCGAACAAGTTTTACATTTTCTCAGTGGGAATCGTTTCAAATTCTCGCTGGTAGAATTCCCAAAGGTCTTGGTGTTTTCGTTGAAGCTCTCATTTCTCCAGGCACTGAACATTTTCATCCAGAAGAAAAATTCGTGTTGAACGTGGTTTCATGCAATAAAGAACCACGTGCTTAAAGCTTTCTCCATATTCGTAATATGGAAGAAGACCCTGTGAAACCAATACTTATAATTTTCAGAAATAGAATGAGCTTATTATTGACGAATATAGGTAGTTTCCACAATTTTCGGGAAGTGTGTAGGTAATTACACACCAGCTGAATTGGAAAAATTCGTTTAAAAATCTATGATAATAAATAGAGGTTAGAAAGTATAATTAGTATTTACAGGTATAGGTGCAAATTTAGTGAAGAAAAGGAAAAATGGACGAACATACCAGAAAGAGTAGCCGCGATTTAAACAAAAAAAAAAGGTACAACTCTGATTTGTTATTTAAATAGGAGAGGGCGGAAAAATGAACTCTTCCCATTGGATAGAGTTAAAAATAAAAAGTACGAATTCTGCCGAAAAAGGAATTTAAATCTAGACAAGTAGCACAACTTGGACCGAAAGTCGGGGATACTGCTGGAGCCAATATGATGTTTAAAAACCCGAAATCGGCAACGAAGGCAGGTCATCAATGAAGAGCACCTTTAAGCGCCAAAAATGTATTTATGGACCAATGAAGTATTTTTACATTTACAAGAAAAGCGTTTCGGGTTGTAACGTTATTTTGTTTTGTTTACAGTTTATTTAATTTTTACAATTTGTTCTGTCATGAATTTTTCCCTTTATTATTCCTTTCTCAAATATGTATTTTAAGCAACAACAATAATAAAATATATTTACCCACTTCTATTTATTTGGTTTTGATGAAAAATAGTTATTTCAGCAGAAATCTGTATAGTTACAGGTGACTGGTATAAGTAGTTTAATTTTAATTTTCAAAAATGGGGTTAGCTAATCAATGACGAATATAGGTTATTTTTTTCGATAAATTTTCGGGAAGGGTTAGCTAATCATAGAGCAGTTGAATCATAAAATTTCGTTTAAAAATCTGTTAATAAATAGAGGTAAGAAAGTATAATTAGTATTAGCAGGTATAGGGGTAAATTTAGTGAAGAAAAGGAAAAATGGACGAACATACCAGAAAGAGTAGCCGCGAATAAAGATCCGAGAAACGGGTGCATTTCGGATTTTGTTGTTATATAGGGGAGGGCGGGAAAATTCGCCATAAAAGTAGGGAACCGGCTTGGTGCTTCTGGACCGATAGTCAGGGTTACAGCCGGAGCAGATATGATGTTCCAAAACACGAAATTGGCAATGAAGTCAGAACACCACTGAAGAGTATCTTTTAAGCACCAAAAATGTATTTATGAACAGCTGGTGAAAACGAAATAGACTAAGAATATGGAGAACGTGAGGAAGTAATAAAAAATTGAACAGGATTCAAGATGACAGAAGATGGCGATTGACGTCGCATTAGAATTTTAGAAGCTTCTAGGACGATCTCCTCAGTGAGGAAGGATAAACTCGAAGGAACAGAAATATGGTTCAAGAGAAGGCTTCTGAGGATAACATGAACCGAGATTGTAAGGAACGATAAGGTTTTCGAAGAGAATGTAAATAAAAAGAAGACTTATATTTAACAACAGGAAGAGACACGTAATGAAAAAGGTCGGTTTGGGGAATCTAACACTTACAGGACAGATAGAAGTTTTGAGAAGAAGGGTAAAGCATTGCAAGACATACTTGATGGGATTGAGTAAATGGATGACTAAGCGGGATTTGGGGGAATACCAAGAGAAAACGTGTTAAGGATGAGAAGAGATAGATGAAAGGGGAGGCCAATGATCGCCTCCGTTTTGAAATGACACGCGCACATGAAAAAGAAATACTTGTCATGGAAATAATATAATTAGAATAGAGTTACACAAGTGAGAATTGCAAGAAAACAAATTGTTTAAATAGGTATCTAGCTAGTTCAAGAGTGAAAATGATGAGACCGAACTGCCAGTCTAGTAGCACGTTCAAATTTCCTGTAGTGGGTGAATCAGGGAAAACTGTTGGCATAAAAATATTTGTCAATGAGATAGTGACGGATGCCGAGGATCGATTACATTACAAACCCTTCTTTGGAAGTCGTTAATAATCTCAGGATGCAGAGCAGGTGTGGCTAGGTTTGAATAGCAGGACAGTCTATAGCCTTGGTTGGCAACCAAACTATCGCACAAAGAAATAATAACCAGCCGGGAGAAAATCTCCTGTCCAGTCAAATATTAATCGAACGAGACATGATCGACCAAGCGTAATTCACATATAGCATTTAACTCTCTAGGGCCATTCGTATCATATTAGTGGGGGATCTGTTTATTAATTCATAACAATAGAAAACCGATCACCCACTTTATGCCCAGTATAAGCCTTAACCCTCTAGGGCCATTCGTATCATATTTGATACAGTATGAAAACAAGCCTTGAAAGAAATATTTTCCTGAAAAATTTTTTAAGAGAAATATTTTATAAATTTCAAATGAAAGCAGTACTGACTGCTCAGTCAATGAATACTTTCTGCGGTAAACTGGTGAATTATATTATTCTATTAATAAGTAGTAATTAGTGGGGGATCAGTTTATTACTTCATGACAATAGAAAACCGATCACCCACTTTATGCCCAGTATAAGCCTTAACCCTCTAGGGCCATTCGTATCATATTTGATACAGTATGAAAACAAGCCTTGAAAGAAATATTTTCCTGAAAAATTTTTTAAGAGAAATATTTTATAAATTTCAAATGAAAGCAGTACTGACTGCTCAGTCAATGAATACCAAATGTTTCCTTATAGGGAACTACCAAATGTTTTCCTTATAGGGAAATACTGTATCAAATATGATACGAATGGCCCTAGAGGGTTAAGGATCTCGAATACACAGACGGATAAATGTAATTCACCCTAAAAAACAAGGTGCCTATTCAAACACGTGTATCCTCTAAAATATAACATTTAGATAGATAGATAGATAGATAGATAGATAGATAGATAGATAGATAGATAGATAGATTAACCCTCTAGGGCCATTCGTATCATATTTGATACAGTATGAAAACAAGCCTTGAAAGAAACATTTTCCTGAAAAATTTTTTAAGAGAAATATTTTATAAATTCCAAATGAAAGCAGTACTGACTGCTCAGTCAATGAATACCAAATGTTTCCTTATAGGGAAATACCAAATGTTTCCTTTTAGGGAAATACTGTATCAAATATGATACGAATGGCCCTAGAGGGTTAATAGATAGATAGATAGATAGATAGATAGATAGATAGATAGATAGATAGATAGATAGATAAACAGACTGAGATTAACCCTCTAGGGCCATTCGTATCATATTTGATACAGTATGAAAACAAGCCTTGAAAGAAATATTTTCCTGAAAAATTTTTAAGAGAAATATTTTATAAATTTCAAATGAAAGCAGTACTGACTGCTCAGTCAATGAATACCAAATGTTTCCTTATAGGGAAATACCAAATGTTTCCTTATAGGGAAATACTGTATCAAATATGATACGAATAGCCCTAGAGGGTTAACTGACAAATATACCGCTTATAACAAATTTAGTATAGAAAGTTGAACTTGTCAACAACGTATGCTGCTACAAAAATAAAATATTAGCCGGAAAATCGTGTTATGCTCCAAAATACTCTCATTAGGTATACATACTCATTGCGATGTAATACATGGCATTAAAAGCTTAAGTTAGATCCAATTAAACACACTTGTTAAGTTAGATCCAATTAAATGCTTGTTACGTTAGATCAAATTAAACGCTTGTTAAATTGGATCTAATTATATGCTTGTTAAATTAAATTCCAATTAAGCGTTTAAGTTAGATCCGATTAAATGTTTGTTAAGTTAGATCCAATTAAACGCGTAAGTTTGATTCAATTAAACACTTGTTAAATTAGATCCAATTAAACGCTTGTCAAGTTTGATTCAATTAAACACTTGTTAAATTAGATCCAATTAAACGCTTGTTAAGTTAAATCCCATTGAACGCTTGTTAAGTTAGATACAATGCACATTCGAACATGTAGCTTAAAATAATTATAATGTTTTTTTTTGTCATTAAATTAATTATAATGTTTTTTTTTTGTTTTTTTTTTCCCCGATGTCACCTCAATATAACACTAACAGAAGATCTCTTCACGTAACAAAAGAAAATTGGTCAATATGTTCTCTTTATTGTGAACAATATAGATTTACCGGACCGGGTTAACAACCTGATATTTCAATCACCTTACTTTGTGGTGATACCGACCGAACAAAAGCGATGGACCGAATGTTTGCACCCTCACAACCAAAAAGCAAATGACCAAAAGTCGTCGGTGCGCATCCGGGTTCGCGCAGATGTTCCGGTTGAAAAATAAAAATTAATTAAATATTAAATTTCCAGTTCGCGACCTTATGCGAATTTTATTTATCGGCTAATGGGAAGCTCAGAATCAAATACGGATATGAATTCCTAAATGATCACCTGCGATCCAAAAAGTCGAAATAAAAAGCCGATACAGAAAGCAGAGACAGACAAACCGACGCAGGCCGACACACATGGACTAACTCCAGAGAGAGAGGAGTTTAATCAATATCCCCTTGACCTAAGTCAAGCGGCTACTATGTTCGCCTCCCTTCACCTCTCCTTACCTTCTTCCCTGTCTCAAACCTACTTACTGACCTCAGGAGCGAATACATCAAAGACATTCCTTACATACAAGACGCCTCCACACAACTTTAAGCATCGATTTCTTTTTGTCAGCCTTCTATTGCCAAAATGAACAACATTCCTAAGTATTAATTCTCTTTTCAGCAAGTTCAGAGTTAAAATATTTTGGTGTCACTGTTTGCTGGAATTTCTCACTCGACTTCAGTTCACAGTTTATCTGTTTTGTAAGTGGCAAGCCATTCTTGTTTTTCTTGTATTTAATGTTAATTTTCTTTTCGCCATTGTTAAATAAGAAACTGTATTTTGCCTCTAACTACTACGGTAAATTTTCCTTTCAGATGGACAACCAAAGGATTATTTATTTCGTCTTTTTAAACTTGCTAGAGAAAGTTCTGTAAATTAGTTTAGCTTCGAAGGCTTCTTTCGACTAAGTTGAAATCTTTTTTTTTGTTGTTTTTTTTTTTTTTTGTTTCACCTTCTCACTCTTTTTTTTTTCAATTGGAGTAGATAGACTAAACTATCGCCCGGTTCACAATCCACCCACGTCTATTGAACAGGTGAAGAGGCTCATCCCTTGTTTCCTGTTTAGGATGCGGTTTCTGGTTTTCTCTTTTCAATCTTCTCACTTTTTTTCAATTGTAGTAGATAGACTAAACTATCGCCCGGTTTACATTCCGCCCACGTCTATTGAACAGGTGAAGAGGCTCGTCCCTTGTTTCCTGTTTAGGATGCGGTTTCTGGTTTTCTCTTTTCCTATCTTTTCACTCCTATGTAGCCCCCTGCACATCAGTGGCGTTACCGCCTTCCTCGGGGCGATATGATTAAAAAAAATGAACATATTATCGTCCGTTGGACCTATGCTTCAAGTATTACTTTCATTGTAAAAACATCAATTGATATGTGTATAGATAAAAATGTTATTTTTCAACTCAATTTGCTTTTCTTGATTTGTAATCATTTTATGACTTATAGTGGGCCAAATTCCGTTAACCTGCAACAACATACTACTACCCTTCACTAGAACGGATTCCCCACTATAAACTGGGAAAGAATTGATAACCCGCTATAACTTACTAACAGTGCTTGAATTGAATCGGGGACACAGTTTATTCTTAACGTTTTCTATAACCCTCCAGATTTCTTTAATGATATTCTACGTTGTCAAATCCAGGACACAAAAAGCACGCATGAAAGGTCAGGGGTTACGTAGGAGACATTTTGTGGGAAAAACACGAACAAATTATTCCAGAGATATTCACGTACTGTCATGAAAACAAGTCGTCTAACAAAATAGACGTGGTTGCTGCTTTTTCATCTTTTTACTTTTCAAAAACATGGATGCTGATTTGAAAGACGAGACAGCATAATGAAAGCAATTCCATAGTCTCTGACGAAAAGCTCTTAAAGATTTTTGTAGGATCGAGACAACGGCGTTTTTTCTCTTTTTTTCCGGTATGAACCATTTCAAAGACAATTTTATCGGTAAAGCTTTGAGTGGGTTCTCCAGCCTTGCAATAAAATCTTAGCACCTGGATTGATTGTCAAAGGAATGGAAATTTTGGCTTGAAAAAACAAAGAAAAACAAAACAAAATAATGTGGCAGATTGCTATGTGAATGGGAATTTATTCTGACCATTTTCTTTTCAATTTTTGCTTTGAATCTCAAAAGAAAGGAAAGAACGAACATGGTTAAGAAAGAAAAAGAAAAAAAGAAATGGACAGAAAGAAACAGAGAAAAAGAAAAATATATCTGAATGTCCAAAGACGAGAAGAAAGAACGAAAGGATGGAAACGAGATGAGGAAGAAAAAGGAGATCAGCTGAAAGACAAAAAGAACACGAACAAGAACAAGAAAAAGAAGAAAGAAGAAAAAGAAGAAAAATTAAAAGAAGAAAAAAGAAAAAGAAGTAAAGGAAGAAGAAAAAGAAAGAAGAAGAAAAGAAAACGAAGAAGAAAATTAAAAGAAGACAAATAAAGAAAAAGAAGAAAAGAAAGAAGAAGAGGAAAAAGAAAAAGAAGAAAATTAAAAGACAAATGAAGAAAAAGAAAAAAAAGAAAAAGAAAGAAGAAAATTAAAAAAGACAAATTAAGAAAAAGAAGAAGAAGAAAAAGAAAGAAGAAGAAAATTAAAAGAAGACAAATGAAGAAAAAAAGAAGAAAAAAAGAAAATTAAAAGAAGACAAATGAAGAAAAAGAAAAACAAGAAAAACAAGAAGAAAAAGAAAGAAGAAAATTAAAAGAAGACAAATGAAGAAAAAGAAAAAGAAAGAAGAAAAAGAAAAGAAAAAGAAGAAGAAGAAAATTAAAAGACAAATGAAGAAAAAGAATTAAAGAAGAAAAAGAAAGAAGAAAAAAAAGAAGAAGAGGAAAATTAAAAGAAGACAAATGAAGAAAAGGAAAACAAGAAAAACAAGAAGAAAAAGAAAGAAGAAAATTAAAAGAAGACAAATGAAGAAAAAGAAAAAGAAAGAAGAAAAAGAAAAGAAAAAGAAGAAGAAGAAAATTAAAAGACAAATGAAGAAAAAGAATTAAAGAAGAAAAAGAAAGAAGAAAAAAGAAGAAGAAGAGGAAAATTAAAAGAAGACAAATGAAGAAAAAGAAAAACAAGAAAAACAAGAAGAAAAAGAAAGAAGAAAATTAAAAGAAGACAAATGAAGAAAAAGAAAAAGAAAGAAGAAAAAGAAAAGAAAAAGAAGAAGAAAATTAAAAGACAAATGAAGAAAAAGAATTAAAGAAGAAAAAGAAAGAAGAAAAAAAAGAAGAAGAGGAAAATTAAAAGAAGACAAATGAAGAAAAAGAAAAACAAGAAAAACAAGAAGAAAAAGAAAGAAGAAAATTAAAAGAAGACAAATGAAGAAAAAGAAAAAGAAAGAAGAAAAAGAAAAGAAAAAGAAGAAGAAGAAAATTAAAAGACAAATGAAGAAAAAGAATTAAAGAAGAAAAAGAAAGAAGAAAAAAAAAGAAGAAGAGGAAAATTAAAAGAAGACAAATGAAGAAAAAGAAAAAGAAAGAAGAAAAAGAAAAGAAAAAGAAGAAGAAGAAAATTAAAAGACAAATGAAGAAAAAGAATTAAAGAAGAAAAAGAAAGAAGAAAAAAAAAAGAAGAAGAGGAAAATTAAAAGAAGACAAATGAAGAAAAAGAAAAAGAAGAAGAAAAATAATTATAAGAATAAGAATAAGAAGAGCAATTATGTTGACAAAGATAGAAATGAACGGTGTAGGATACAAATCCTCTGTGATCCACACCCACAAAATCGAATCAGAATGACTGAGAACATAAAAAAAAAAGAAAAACACACACACATAAAAAAAAAAAGAAAAAAAAAAGAAAAACAAACCAAGCCAAATTTCACAAGATCAAGATTCCGGATTCTGATTAAACAGGAGATAGCAAATTGACCTATGAACCCGGTCAAATGTTCTTAACACCTAAAAAATAAGTATGTGGAGCCGATCACGTGATCTGATCTAAGTACAGTCCGATGGGAAAGGAGATCTGATAAGGACCTCGTCACAATGAAAGGGAAAAATTTCAAGACGCCGAGTCTGTCATGTCTCGTCGACATATGCTACCGGCCATAGACCACCACAGTTTTTTTTTAAAAGAAATGATGTATTTCATACTATTTTTAAGTGGATGATTCTAAATAAAAATAGAATGTTTCTTTTGTTATTATTACTTTGCAAAATATTGCAAGTCAAAGAAACAAATACGAACTCGTCCGAATCACTCTAAAATGTCTTCATTCTTTAATTGATGAAACTGCAATATAGGTAATTATTAAATATTTATAAATTCATTTGATGCACATGTTACTGTGCTGTATTAACAAAAGAACCATTCTATGTTCATTTACAATTTTTCACATGGCAATAAATAATTAAATATTTTATGAAGTACGTCATTTTTTTTTAAACACTGGTGTAGCCTAATAATTATAACCGGTAGTGTTCACTCGTTTTTCCTCTTCCAATTTTTCTTTCTTCATTCTCAACATTTTGCAGTCAAACAAGAAAATGACGACAAAAACAAGATACTTCAACTGACTTCTAAAAATTAACTTCGATTAGTACAATTTCCGTTATTACTTTATCTATCTTTTCACTTACTTGCCGGCCATAAAAAAAGGAAAGGAACGCAGACTGCATTACTATCCTGTTAATCTTTGCATATACACAATATGACCTGTTACTTACAACTACGAACTCTTGATTCCATTCAGTTTCGTAGTATACTTATTTTTAACATTTACATAGTTAAGAATTTCACTTCTTTCAAATTAATTTTATTCTGTTCTGTTAATAAAAGTTCACTTATTTTACAACAAAACACTTTTATTATTCCAACCTGATGATATCTTTAAATGTTGGGATTGTCGGCTATGTATGTGAAGTGGCCTTGTGATCGACATGACCAACCATCACTACAATAAAAAAAAAAGGCGCCGACAATTGTACTGCACAGCTTCTTTTCTCGCATCTCCCGATTGTGGAACTCTCTTTCATATTCTTGAATTCCTGACGGCTACAATTTCCAGGAATTTAAATGCAATGTCAATACCCATCTTTTAACCACTTGACTCCAGTTCTTTCTACATCACCCTGTATATCTTTTCCTTTCTCTCTATTTTTTCAACTGACATCACACCTGTATTCCCATCCTTCTCTTGCTCCTTTTCTAAATGGTTCGTCTTTCTCTTTATTCTCCTCCATTCTAATCTTTTTCTCTTATATAGCTCCCTGTGCATTAGTAGCTTTACCGCCTTGCTGGGGGTGAAACGATTAAAAAAATGATGAAGTTTATATAATAATGAAGAAGAATAAAGAAAAAGATAAAGAAAAAAAGAAGAAAAAAGGAGAAAAAAGAAGGAGAAAAAGAAGAAAAGGAAAAAGAAAAGGAAGAAAAAGAAGAAGAAGAGAAAGAAGAAGAAAGTCATGATGATGAAAAAGATGAAGAAAGCATGAACGAATGGAAAAAGAAGAGCATTATAATGAATAATACCAAAACATGGAGTTTTTATTGTTAAAGAAAACAGATAGAGGTTTGATGACGACCGTGATGAAGAAGAAGGAGAGAAAGATGACATAGATTTTGATTAAACACCGTCACTATTTCGCGGGAAAAACAGCGTAAAGCAAAAGGCCACAAACTTAACGAAAATAAAGTTTTATCGTCAAAATGTTCATGTTATTATTAAGATGAAAGACAAAAGTATTTTTTAATTAATTTAAAAATTTTTTTAATTCTTTCTAACACGTTCGAAATTTTGGTTAAAATCATGTTTTGTTTACGTCATCGCCATGGCTAACTTTTAATACTGATTTTTTTGCGCTTGTTTTCCGTTGAAAACACAGTTATTTGGAAATTCTTGTAAAAATCAAATAATTATCCGATTTTAAGGAAATCTTCAGGACTTTTCACAAATAAATGAAATTATTTTTTAAATGTTTTTTTAGAAAATATTAGTAAAAAATTTATTTTTAAATGTGTTATCCTCCACTCATCTAATTAATTTCATGAAATTTTGTACATAGTCTTCGTGTTCCATGAATTTTTTTTTTATTACAAGTAGGCATCTTTGGAGATTCAAATTAGTACCATCTACATGAAAATATTCTCTGAAATGAAAAATAATAAATCTCTAATCAGCTTCTAATTGCTTATGCAAAGAAGTAAAATTAAGGGCATTACTGTCTGAAGAAAAAATCTTTTTGATGAATAATGAATTTTTAAAAGAATTTTTACATTTTTGTTAGATTTTAATTATAATGATTTATAATAATTTAAAATCATGTAAAATTCTGTATTGCGATGTACCCTGAAGGTTATACAATATTTAAGTTCAGACAAAATTTATAAGTCCAAAATTGCAAAGATTATTAAACGTAGTAGTGCTATCTATTTTTAAAATAATTTAATACGTTCCTTATTTTCGTGTATGGCTGACTAAAACTGCCATTATTATGGAAAGGTTACATAATTTAAGAGTTTTGTCCCTTCCCTTAGATTTATGAAAATTGGATTTATGGTCATGCGTAGAAGCTGTCATCGCTTCGTCATTCAACAGTCCGTCAAACGTTCGATCAGATGAACACGACCAATCGTTAATAATCGTATATTAATTTTTTATGTTATAAGTAAGTAATGTTTCTTTAAAATGAGATTAATTTAACTTTCAATTTTCTAATTTTACCAAATTAGAGTATCAGAAATCTTTTGAAATATTTTTAAAATCGATGAATATTTGTTTGTTTACAAATTACTTAAAATTAAAATAAATGGCCGCTTTTCATCTGAGAAAATTCTAAGAAATCAAAATTAAATGTGACATTCCAATCTATATAAATTCTATGTGAAATACACCATAAATTTTTGTGTAATTGAAATAATAAATTTAATCATCATGCTTTTAATTAAATCTAAAATGAAATTTTCAAGAGTATTTTTTTCATTTTAAAAATTTCATTTTTAACTTAGGTATCAAATATTAATGCCGAAGGATTGGAGGTACCTAAATTATTTTAAAAAATAATGCAGTGCTTTGAAAATGATGATGATGATGATGATGGTAAAGAAGACGAAGACGGAATGAAGAGATTCAATGAAAAAGAAGAAAGTCATGATTATGATGATGATAACGATATAAATGGATAGAAACGATAAGAGGAATAATAAGTAATATCATACGATCATTGCATTCACTTACGCGCAAATACCCTTGGGAAAGGTATTAATCCGTTTCTTCCTTCCAGTTATGTGTTAAATAACAAGACAGATTGGGTTCTATAACGTTGGCTGGCAACCAGTCTACCACAGAAAGCAATGGCAACCATACTGCGGGATAATTTTCTGCCTAGTCAGTCATGTCTCGAAAGAGACATGATCGCCCAAGCGTGTTTCACGTATGGCACTTAACTGACCGATTATACGATAATAATGATGATGATGATGATGATGATGATGATGATGATGATGATGATAAAAAAGAAGAGGAAAATAAGAAATAAAGAAACCAAGTATGAAAATAGAAAAAGATAAAAAACAATTTTAGAAACTAAACAAAAAGCAAAAAAAAAAACATATTCTAAAGAGAAAGAAAAGTTTTCAAAAAAGAAATCTTCTCTAACAACGGCCACGACAATAAAATGGCGTCTAATGGATGATTTAGCTCTGATCCTGAACCCAAAAAGCCACCGTGAACAATGTAGACGTCTTCGCTCGGTACAAGACTCAATGGCGCCAAGCGCAGTCTATTTCGACAATAAGAAACTCCCCAAAGAGCTTTATTTCCGTTCTGCTTTTTCTCATTTACCTTTTATCATCCGACATTTCTGAAAAGCATTCCTCCTTTTCGACAAATATTTACTAAACATTTGGCCGGCCATAATGGTTGGCCAGTTCTCAAAATTCTTTGGCTGGGTCCGCGACTCATGGCCGTTTTTAGGACTCAGCCAATCAGCAAACGCTTTTGACCACTTTAATGCCAACAATACAAGGAGCGAGCCAAGTTTTCGTCGACAATAAAAATGACACCCTTTCATCGGACAACGGCAAAGAAATATACTTTTTAAATAAAGAGCGACAATTCGGCAAGTATAGACATGTTCTCATCTTCGCCTACCATCATCAGAAACCATTTATTAAATGTACAAAAGTCTCTAGTAATCTTTACCAATCGAGTAATATCAATGTAGTTCTATCTATCTATCTATCTATCTATCTATCTATCTATCTATCTATCTATCTATCTATCTATCTTTGATTCTATCTATCTATCTATCTATCTATCTATCTATCTATTTGAGTATCTGTCTGTCTGCTTCTTCATATATATATATATATATATATATATATATATATATATAATAACTATAGTAATAACAATACCAATAGTAACAGAACTAACTCTGCCGAAACTAGTATTAATCAAGCTATAATTTAAATCGTCTTGTACAACCCACCGAGAACGAACTCGGAGGGAAAAAAAGGAGAAGTAAAAAAAGAAACAAACGAAGTACATGAACAAAAAGTCAAGCACTCGTAAGAAAGAAAAGAAACCCAAGAGGAAAATCCTAACACTTAAAAGCGCTCAATACGAAAGCAGAGCAAACAAAGACAGAAAATCTAAGCATGAGCCAATAACCTAACACGGTTTCGCATTATAGCTCATCAGGGAAATATATATATATATATATATATATATATATATATATATATATATAATTCCAAGTGAAGAGGACTCGAGTTTTTTTTATATATTGAGTTCTCTGGCAGTTATTTTATTATCAACAGTGCTCAATATAATGAGTATTATAGAGCTTAATATAATATAATTATATGGTTATGTCAAGTTTAGATTGCCACATGGAAATTTCTATGTTTCGAGATTAAAACACCCACATACATCCACAGTAAACCGAAAGTATTTGTCATTTGAATGTAAATCGTCTGCACAACCACACCAGCATTGCCTGATGATGAGAATTAATCTAGAAACCTAGAAATTTCCATGTCGCAATAAAAAATTGAGATAACCATATAATTATATGTATATATATGTGTGTATGTAAGTGTTTGTGTGTGTGTGCGTGTGTGTGTGTGTGTGTGTGTGTGCGTGTGTGACTCCAGTCCTCTCGTTTTTTCATTATCACCTCTGTATCTTGTTCTTTTCCTATCTCACTCTACTTTCGCAACTCTCTTTACACCGGTACTCCCATTTTTCTCTCGCCCTTTCTCCCACACCCCCTGTAGCCGGTTCTTTTTTTCTCTTCGCTTTCCTACTGCTTAAATTTTCAGTCTTCTCTTATGTAGCCCCCTGTGCCACCAGTGGCGATACTGCCTTCCTTTGGGTGAAACGATTAAAATAATGTGTGCGTGTGTCTGAGAGAGAGAGAGAGAGAGAGAGAGAGAGAGTGAGGTGGGGGGCATTGTTCTCATCTATCTAAATCAGCCGATTTCTGTCGAACACAGGCGGTTTACATCTATCTATCTATCTATCTATCTATCTATCTATCTATCTATCTATCTATCTATCTATCTATCTATCTCCTCTGTTCATATCTATCTATCTATCTATCTATCTATCTATCTATCTATCTATCTCCTCTGTTCATATCTATCTATCTATCTATCTATCTATCTATCTATCTATCTCCTTCTGTTCATATCTATATATATCTATCTATCTATCTATCTATCTATCTATCTATCTATCTATCTTACTCTGTTCAAATTAGTCTATCTATCTATCTATCTATCTATCTATCTATCTATCTATCTATCTATGTCACATCAGTTTACCACTATCTATGTAGATTTTTATCTATTTATATCATTTTCTATTTGAGTGCCTGTCTGTGTTTGTTTGTCCATATCTCTTTCTCTCTTTCTCTCTCTCTCTCTCTCTCTATATATATATATATATATATATATATATATATATATGTCAACTTTTCCTTAACTGTCTATATTAGTTTACCACTATGTCAACCGGTTTCTATCTATCTATCTATCTATCTATCTATCTATCTATCTATCTATCTATCTATCTATGAACTTATTTAGCTTTCTTGCTGTCTGTCAGTTAATATAAAAATTTGTCAATTTGTACATATCTTGTCCGTCTAAAGTTATTATACAAAATCATGACTTGAAACTTTTGGCAGTTTCAAAAAGTATTAAAATTATATGATAAAAACTTCAGTCAGAACTTATTTTGCAATTTAACTAATATTAGTTTAAACACTCTAGAATATAATAAAACTATTTTTTCCATTTAATTTTCGTTCAAGCTTTGTTTTAGTTTCAAAATAATCGTTCTAGATAAAATCATGTGACGTCCGTTTGTCGGTCCGTCCGTTGCATCCACCAAAATACCGAGGGTAACTTGGGGTGAAGTGCAAACAGGCAATGGAGTACAAAGTACGGTTGGTTTCGCTAAGAGATGTAGTTTACTTTAATAAATTTTCATTATTTTGGAAAATTAAAAGATTTATTTCACTTGCAAAATACTATATAAAAACAATTTTATGACTAAAATAGCAAATAATTATTTTAGACAAATATAATATTGACTTTTGTAAATCTTTTCTTGAGGTCTACATCCGTTATCCGTTTTAGATACTGCGAGCATTTCAACACAAATGTGTGTTGTGGGGCAGTGGATAGCGGCCCGGGAGAAATCGGATGGCCGAGTCCGAATTCCAGTTGAATTATTCGCATTCATTTGGGAAAGATGTTAATCCGTCTCTTATCCCTCCAGCTATGGGTTAAATAACAAGAAAATTGTGTTCTGTAGCCTGTGTTGGTAAACAGTCTACTGTTGAAAACAATAGCAAACTACTGCGGGAAAATCTTTTGCTTAGTCAATTATATTTTTTTTTATTATTTCACTCCAAGCAAAGCGGTACCACGGGGGGCTACGTAAAGAGATTAAAGTTTTAAGCTGGAGGAGAGTGAAGAGAAAGATGGACCAGTTACAGGGGGTGTCAGAGAAAGGGCAAAAAAAAATGGGAACACAGGAGTGAAGACAGTTGCGAATATAGAAAGAAAGGAAACGAACAAGATGCACTGGGTGATGTAGAAAGAACTGGAGTTAAGTGAATGGGAATTGACATTGCATTTAAATTCCTGGAGGTTGTATCCAACAGGAAAGTAAGTATATGGAAGGGAGCTCCACGGGAGGGAAGCGCAGGAAAAGAAGCTGATGGAGTAGAATTCTCGCTTGTATTTGGTTGATCTAACTGCAAAAGGGTGGGACCTTGTTACCAGTCTATGTCTATTTCGAGACATGATCGCCCAAACGTAAATCACGCATGACTCTTAATTGAATGTGGACTTCGACAGACGACTGTGTACCGCCAAAATGATCTAGTAATTGAAAATTTCAAGAAAATTGTTCAAAGCAAATTCGAGCCATTGAAGTTTATCTGATAGATTTAATTTTATCTGATAGATTTGGAGGAACTGTATATGGGTATAAATTGGGAGTTGACAATATTGTTCAATGCATGTAACCCAATACTTCAAATAAATAAATTATAAAATGTTAGAAAAATCTATGTAACGAGTTACGTCCTTCCAAAGGACTACAAAAAACTCAAGAACGAATCGCGTTACATAGATTTTTTTCCTTCAAATATCTGAAATTGTTTAATCGTTCTTGAATTCATATCATATTCCAACAACCCAATAAAATAAATGGAAAATTCGATTTTAAACTCAACCCTTAGTTACATCGTATATGAAGTTTTTTTCTAAAATTACTTTTTAACAGGTTGGAAAAAAGGATTAGATGATATTTTAATTAAGCAGGAAGTGTCTATTCTTTTACATGTAAAAAACATATAACAAATTCTTTATATTACAGACAAAAGATATTCCAAGGTTCCAGGCATAATTTAATCACAAGAAAACTTTTTGGAAAGTAATTCGTTCGACGCAGATACACATACACCTACTGTGCAAATTAAGTCAAGTAAAACAAGTAATATATTCTGAGGATCTTTCACAATTTCCCTGATGATACGTCGTCTCTTTTCGTTGTATTTCCTCTTCCGACCGCATTTTTCTTTACGTTTTGGACTGATGGACCCAGTGGATTTCTTCGCCTTGATGAGACGACTGAAAGTTCAAAAGCTGAGATCGTCAATATCCGCGATTCCTCCAAAAGGCTTGCCAGTGTGTTCGTGCAGCGTTATGATTTTCGTACGTTTCCTTACAGTAACATCCGTCGAAGACAATTGACGCAAAACAATTAATCGACAGTCAAGACAATATTGTCTGGGCGTAATAAAAATCTGATGCACGCACAGATGACGCAATATTTTTCAAGGCCAAAATATTTCACCATACACCCCGAAAACAAATTAATATTAGTGCACTCCACTGTAAATGACTTGATCTGAGGATAAAAATTAAATCGATTACATCCCGTCACTCTAGTGAGTCTAGAACTGACTGTATGATGAAAGAGAAAATTTTAAAAAAAATAAATAAAAAGACATTTTCAGTATTTGACTATATTTCTGAGATGAGGTAGTATTTACACTATTTACATTATTCGGACTATTATCCTCAGCCATTTGTACGACGTTTCGGCTGTTGTACGCTCCGGCATTCTTCAGGGTTAGAGGGAGATAACTCATGACTACCAAAAAAGGCTCGACGCAAAGAATGAGGATGATATGCACCAGTGATTGTAATAAAGGTTTCGGTTCCAAATTCTGAGCACCTGAAAAGGTTGGGGCGTACAACAGCTGAAATGTCGAACAAGTGGCAACAAAGATGAGGACAATAGTCCGAATAATGTAAATACTGTAAATACTGCCTCATCTCAGAAATATAGACAAATAGAATTTTCTATGTAAATACTGTAAATAATATCTCATCTAATGATCTATTATTAAACGTCATACAAATGGCAACAAAGATGAGGACAATAGTCCAAATACTGTAAATACTACCTTATCTCAGAAATGTAGACAAATAGAATGACCTGTTATTAAAATTCATACACATGGTAACAAAGATGAGGAAAATAGTCTGAATAATGTAAATACTGTAAATATTACCTCATCTCAGAAATATAGACAAATAGAATGCTCTATGTAAATACTGTAAATAATACCTCATCTAACGATCTATTATTAAACGTCATACAAATGGCAACAAAGATGAGGACAATAGTCCAAATACTGTAAATACTACCTTATCTCAGAAATGTAGACAAATAGAATGATCTGTTATTACAATTCATACAAATGGCAACGAAGATGATGACGAATAATGTAAATAGTGTAAAAGCATTTTGTTTCAATTAATTTGCACAAGGTTACATTTAGGTTCGCTAACCTCCATTTTTCTTTCTTTCTGTACAGTTAACTTGGTAATGGTGGAATTGTACAACAGGCAGGGTGACCAGAAATATTTTTGCCCTTTTTTATTCATCTAAACCATTTGTGGTGCATTGGATATCGACTCGAACGAGAAATCGGGGAGCCGAGTTCGAATTCCAGCCGAATTCATTGCATTCACTTACGCGCAAATACCCTTGGGAAATGTATTAATCCGACTATTCCTTCCAGTTATGTGTTAAATAACATGACAGATTGGGTTCTATAGTCTTGGTCGGCAACCAGTCTACCGCAGAAAGCAATAGCAACCTACTGCGGAATAATCTTCTGCCCAGTCAGTCATGTCTCTTTCGAGACATGATCGCCCAAAGCGTGTATCACGTATGACACTTAACTGACTGACTGAAGATAATAGTTGGAAACATGATTAAGGCTTCTATTGGCATAAAGTGGGGGATTGATTTTCTATAGTTACGAAGTAATAAACTGATCCCCCCTAATTACGACTCATTATAATACATCTCTCTAGCTATGAATCAAATAAAAGGACAGATTGGGTTCTATAGCCTTGGTCGGCAACCAGTCTACCGCAGAAAGCAATGGCAACCTACTGCGGAATAATCTTCTGCCCAGTCAGTCATGTCACTTTCGAGACATGATCGCCCAAGCGTGTATCACGTATGGCACTTAACTGACTGACTGACCATAGAGTAAGCACAACAGAAGAAGAATATGAAAAAGATACATTTTATAAAATTTCCTAGGTTTGATGGATTGATTTGTTTCGTTTTACGGCTTTTCAATCTATGCAGGTTATTTAAAGCCGAAAAAAAATTCAGATTGTACGTCCATTTTGAAGACGATAAGAGTTTACTGATAAAAGCCTTACTTATGAATCGATAAGAGGTGGAGTCATATCTTTCCCAAGGGTATTTTCGCATAAGTAAATGTAACGAACCCGACTGGAGTTTGAACTCTGGAATCGGATTTAAAATTCCAAACCCTTATCCATCACATTAGCTGCTTATCAAACTTACAGCACTTGGTATTCCAAAGCGGTCACACAACTATTCACTGTCCATGCTCAATGTGGCTTAAATTTGGCTATCGAACCAAAGCCGGTGTTTAAACGAGATATGAGCGTACGACAACAGTTTATAGGAGGTGGGGGTGATTGATATATACAGTAATGTATATATTAGGACAAGAACTATTTTATCTTTTATGAGGTATCAAAATAAAGTTTAAAACCACTTCTGTCTTAACATTTTTGCACACTACCGCTAGTGTGCAAAAGAATTAAGACAAGGGGAGATTTTTCTAAAAACCTCGCTGAAATTCAAATACAGAGTGAAAAGCCAAAACTTTGTAACAATTATTTAACTAAAAAGGAAGAGGAAGGAAGCCTTCGGAAATTGAATTGGCCCCCACAAAGTCCTGATCGTAATCCTATTGAACATCTATCGGATATTTTGGGTAAGAAAGTTTATAAATCTAATGTTACTTCGCAAGACACATTTTGAGAACAAATACAAGCTGCTTGGCAGGAGATACTATTAGATACATTAAAGAAGCTTGTGATGTCAATGCCTGACAGAATAAAATTGTAGTTTTTTCTCGCACATTAACTGAAGAAATTTGTTTATTTTTTGTGAATATTTTTTTAATCATATCACCCCAAGCAAGGCGATAACGCCACTGATGCCTCATAAAAAATAAAATAGTTATTGTCCTAATACTTTTGCACAGTACTGTAAGTTCGTTGAAAATTGAACTCTCATTGTAAAGAAACACGAAATAATCTGATACGAGGTTTTGTCTGAGAAGTAACTGGACTAAACATGTTCTTCGATGGAAGAAGCATCGTTCACAGTGAATTCTTTCCACAGAGTCAGATTTTTTTAAAAATTATTTCACCCTGAGCAAAGCAGAAATGCCACTGATGTGCGGGGGGCTACATAAGTGTAAAAATATTAATTAGAAGAGAGTGAAGAGGAAGACGAACCAGTTAGAAAGGAGCAAGAGACGGATGGGAATACAGTTGTGATGACAGTTGCAAAGGTGGAGAGAAAGGAAAGGGTATACGGGGTGGTGAAAGAACTAGAGTCGAGTGGTTAATAGATGAGTATTGATATTACATTTAAATTCCTGGAGGTTGTAGCCGCCAGGAAAGCAAAAATACGGGAGCAAGTTCCACGGGCGGGAAGTGCGAGAGAAGTAGCTGCAGGAGTAGAATTGTCGTCTGCATTTGGCTAACCTAACTGTGAATAGATGGGACCCAGTTGCCAATCTGGTTGCACGAGTAAACACCTGTTGAGGAGGCACCGGTGACTTAAGTTCGACCGAGCAGAAGCCATGAAAGTATTTATAGAACAGACAAAGGGAGGCCACATCTCGTCGGTGGGGAAGTGGCTGTAGTCGAGCCGCGAAGTCAGAACCTAACATATTACTGATTCTCCTTTGGAGCCTGTCGAGAACACTGAGGTGAACGGTAGGGGCGCCTGACCATATATGGCAGCAGTACTCCATGCACGGACGGATGGTTGTCTTGTATATATGCAGGATGGTTTCAGGCGGAAAAAACATCCTGGCCCGACACAGTGACCCAAACTTCTTAGCAGCGGATTTAGCTATGGACGTGATGTAGTGGTTCCATTTGAGATCAGAAGAGAGGGTAAGGTCGAGGAGGTGCAGTGTATTGCTCTCAGGGAGAATTGCTTGGTACGTGCTTATGGGAGGCAGGAGAGGTTGCCTATGATGATTGACAGACAACAGCGACCAATCAGCACTTCTACAAAAAGATCCCTTGGCGTTTTCTTCAGTTAAAGTACCAGAAGAAACTAGATTTGTGGCGGAACAAATCATTGCTGCTTCACCACCGATGCACAATGATGCACCGACTGACAACGCACATGGTATCCGGCAGTTCAGGCCCGATAAGGACATTGCTGGACTGGAACAACTTCCCTATTCAACTGTGTTGTTTCTCCGTGTGATATTTTCTCTTTCTCAAAACTTATGAAAGGGGCGTTTGTTGAAGTTTTGACGACCGTTAACGGGGCAGTAACGACGGAGCCAGCAAACCTTTTTACGTTTAGGTATGAAAACACGTCATTTATGAATTCGCTGTTTTTAATCCAATCAGGATTCAGGATTTTACTTTTTGCATTGATTTTTAAATAGTCGTTTGAATCCGATTTTGCGGATGTGCAATTTATTTTGTGTTTTTTTAGTTGGTTGATAAATGATATAGTATTTGTATCCTATAACCAGAAAACTAATTCTGAACAGAAAACAAGTAAAAACCTTCTATATTTACGGCTATTTTGGAGGGAGTAACTGAAAAATGGACTAACGGAATATACACAATGTTCTATACAGATAGATGCAATGGATATCGGCTCAGAATGAGAAATCGGAGAGCTTTGTACGTTGGCACGAAAGACTAAAAAGCGATAGTTGTTTCCAGTTAAAACGAAACCGTAGACTGAAAGAAAAATGAATGGATGTAAGTCAAATTTTGATTTCCTAGTATATATATATATATATATATATATATATATATATATATAGAGAGAGAGAGAGAGAGAGAGAGAGAGAGAGAGAGAGACTAGCAGTATAGCCCGGCTTTGTTCGGGTGTAATGAAAGCTTTAACACTAATCCATGGTCCTGGAGATCAGACTCTTTGGACGTTTGCACGAAAGACTAAAAAACAATGGTCGTTTCCAGTTAAAGAGAAACCGTAGACTGAAAGAAAAATGAATGGATTTAAGTCAAATTTTGATTTCCTGATATCGATATCAAATAAGTTTTTTCGTCGTAAACTGAATTTTGAAAGCTAAATAAGTCCTCTGAGTAAATGGTATCATGGCTGAGACTAAGAACTACAATTATACCTACTTAGTGCCAAACCCGAAGCAAAAACTAAAATAAAAGAACTGAAAAAATACAGACATACAGGCAGATAAACAGACGCACACACAAATATCTTGCCTTATATATATATATATATATATATATATATATATATATATGTATTATGAATTTTCTGCACTATTGTAAGAACTTCAACCTTGAAACTTCTGAATATCGTTTTTTATGACTTTGTCTATGAGTGTATCAAATTTAATTAAAATCAGACAACTCCTTCTATAACCCGATTTTTTCGATTATCGATTTTCAATATTTATCGGGGATACCTCGACACAAATCCTAGCTAAGAACACTCGCAGAAATAGGTTCAGTCATTTTACTTGCCTATATTTTTTCTTCCTGATTTCTCTCCCAATAACCAATATGTCATTAATTTGCTCAAGCTTATCAAATATACCTCGCGCTGCTTTGGCCTGTTTTTCTTCCCTTCTATACGTTCTGTGGGTATTAGATTCTCCAAACCCTCCTTCCTCATTACGTGTCCCAGTATCCTCAGCTGTCTCTTCTCGATGCTAAGTATAAATATTCTTCTCGTTTGCACCCTGTCCAACAGCTTGTCGAAGCTAATGTATTCGGTCCATGGTATCCTAAACAGAAAACAAGGAATACGCCCCTCTTCATGTGCAAAAGATCGGAGAAAGGCATGAACCGAAAGAGAGACAAACCTATCTAATATTATTAAGAAACTATATAGTAAATATTATTTCAGAGATTAGGCGTAAATATTGAACAGAAAGACACTTCGGAAGAAACCGAAAACACAATCCTAAAAAGGGGTCATAGAGAGAAATATTATTTCCTGTCCTAATAACCTATTTCAAAAATGGAGTACATAATTACTAACCTGTACGGCTGATAGGAAGTCTTTTTTTTCCTCTCAAATTTTCATTCCACACGCAAAATTCTACTATTGCTCACAATAGTTTGCGTTAACTTGGATACAAGTTGAAAGTCAAATTATTTCACTCGTGAGTTCGATGCAACAAAGGCGCTTCTCATTAGTGGCCTTGTGGCGTACTAATTTCAGTTCATTTTGTAATGACTCTCGGAATCAAATTAGTAACAATGTTCTTTTCCTTGCCTTTTAGAAATGACTGATTCACAACATGGCGACTCGTCTATATTTAATGTCATCTGATTCAATGACCTGTCACTTCGCCGATATACTTGTCTGTGACAGTAATATTTCACATATCCGGGGTCGAAAATCAGGAATATGACGTTAATGGAAATTTTATCCAATTAAGAGATAAAAAGTGGTGAGAGTCAGTAGCCATTGGCAGTCTTTTGACAACTGGAATGACGTCATGCAAATTTGTATTAGTAATGAAAGGTAGTAAAAATGACTTACGTCGTTATAGACTAAACCAATTAGAGTAGATAAACTATACTCAATTGGAGTAGATAGACTAAACTATCGCCTGGTTCACACTCCACCCACGTCTATTGAATAGACGAAGAGGCTCATCCCTTATTCCCTGTTTAGGATGTGGTTTCTGGCTTTCTCTTTGTCAATCTTTTTACTCTTTTCTTGTTTTTTTTTTTCAATTGGAGTAGATTGGCTAAAATACCGCCCGGTTCACACTCCACCAACGTCTATTGAACAGGTGAACAGGCTCATTCATTGTTCCCTGTTTAGGATGTGGTTTCCGGCTTTCTATTTTCCAATCTTTACACTCTTACGTAGTCCCCTACGCATCAGTGGCGTTACCGCCTTGCTCGGGGTGATATGATAAAAAAAAAAAGATTTTTACATACACTCTTATATATATATATATATATATATATGTTGTAGAGGAACATCCTATCCTACACCGGAATGGATATGGTCTAGTCAATAAAAGACTGTGACTAGGGCATACGTCAGCATACGTCACTAGACGGACGCATACGTCGTAGGCGGAGACATTTCCTACTTGATCGTTATTCCTGTTACTATACATTGATTGTTCTTGTCCGTCTACTGGTTTATTGTACTGTTGTATAATAAATCTCTTCTAATCTATCTTCAGTGTTAAGTATTGTTCTTACACTGTTCTTTTCCCTGAAATCCCTTCACGGGATATATCAATATATATATGAAAGTTAGTTCACTGTGTCGTGCAAGACAAGTTTTTTCTGACCATAAATTATCTTACATATTTATGCCGTTCATCCTTGATGTGAATATTTCTGCCACCTAGGGTTTGGTTCTCTTGCAAAATATTTAGAGATCATTGAAAACATTCCCCCAGTAACTCGCTTCTTCTTCTTGTTCTATGTGCCTTGTCCTTTCAGAAAGTAGGAATTCATGGTCTTCCAAGTCTCCTTATCCCTGGTGGCGCTCAGCACGCTTTCTCCTGTTACACCACGCAACCCCCGTTCTGTCATCCACTATCTCAAGCCCATAAATCTAGAATATAAATGTATAGAAACTATAATGGCCACAAAATGAGGGATCAGTTTTATATTGGTTACAATATAAATTTGATCCCCCACTTTATATCCACATTATAATTTCTTATATACAGTTGGCATATATCTTCTTCTTCTATGAGCTCTGTGCCTTCAGGACGTAGGCGATCATGGCTTTTCACGTTTCCCTATCCCTGGTGGCTCTGAGCACGCCTTCTCCTGTTACACCATGCAACCCTCGTTCTGTCATCCACTAACTCAAGCCCATAAATCTAGAATATAAATGTATAGAAACTATAATGGCCACAAAATGAGGGATCAGTTTTTATATTGATTAAAATATAAATTTGATCCCTCACTTTATATTCACATTATAATTTCTTATATACAGTTGGCATATATCTTCTTCTATGAGCCCTGTGCCTTCAGGACGTAGGCGATCATGGCTTTTCACGTTTCCCTATCACTGGTGGCTCTGAGCACGCCTTCTCCTGTTACACCATACAACCCTCGTTCTGTCATCCACTATCTCAAGCCCATAAATCTAGAATATAAATGTATAGAAACAATCATGGCCACAAAATGAGGGATCAGTTTTTATATTGATTATAATATAAATTTGATCCCCCACTTCATATTCACATTATAATTTCTTATATACAGTTGGCATATATCTTCTTCTATGAGCCCTGTGCCTTCAGGAAATAGGCGATCATGACTATCCCCGTTTCCCTATCCCTGGTGGCTCCTAGCAAACCTTCTCCTGTTACACCACGCAACCCCCGTTCTGTCATCCACCTGCTGAGGCCCTTCAAATATGTTATCCGCTGCTTTCCTCTGTCTCTTTTTCCCTCTATCTGGCCTCTTAGTATCAGGTTCTCCAAGCTCTCCTCCCTCATTGCATGTCACAGGAACTTTAGTTGTTTTTCCTGAGGCTCAATATTAATTGTCTTTTCGTTTCCATTCTTTCCAACACCTAATCATTGCTCACATGCTAGGTCCATGATATCCGCAGCATCCTTCTGTGGAACTACATTTCCGCTGCTTCAAGTTTTTCCTTCATCTACTTTATTTAAAAATCAAAAAAATTCGAGCAAAAAAAAAAAAATGAATAAGTCTAATAAATTAATACAAATCAATAAATAAGTACATACATTAAGTAACAAATACATTACACACTATGAATGCACACTGAAACAAAAATAAAAAAATTATAATATTAATAAACAGCAAATTACAAAGTAGTCAGTAATAAAGACATGAGAATTCACAATAAAATAACCACAAAACCACATTCGGATTCACAATTATTTTCACTTTCTGAAAAGATTTTCGGACGATCAAGAATCTATAATGCTACCAAACCGCTTACGTATAGATAGGAAGTGAACTCAGCAGATATACAAAAATAGAAAGGGGCGTAAAACAAGATTTTTTTTTCTCAACGGATCTATTCAACCTGTACAGCAAAGCAATTATGAGAGAAATAAAAGCCTTGCTAGGATTCGTCATTGGCAGTTACAATCTCACCAGTATAAGATACCTGGATTACACGGTGCTGATAGCGGACATGGAAAAGAAAATGCAGGACTTTCTACAGAATGTAGAAAAAGAAAATGAGAAGAAAGGGTTGAGCATAAGCTTTAAGAAAACTGAATGTATGGTCGTCAGCAAAAAGAGGAGCCCAGTATGCCAACTACAAATCAGAGAAATTAAAAAAAAACAAATAAAGAAATTTAAATAACTGGGAAATGTTCTGACAGAGGAGGGAAAGTGAGACATGGAGATCCAAAGATGCATTGGCATGGCTAAGGATGCATTTAAGAATCTAACAAGAATACGGAGAGACAGGAAGTTTCATTGGAAACAAAGAAAACAGTGCTAGATTGCTATGTTGCTCTGGCAAATCAACCTTGGCAGGTCATTTATTGCCAACTAAACTTGTTCATTTATTGCTGGTAATACCGTTTTCTTTCAACAATTTATTGTTGTTTTTTATATAAGTTTTGTGTCTAGTAATACATTTTTCTTTTCGAGTATCAAGATTCATTGGGATTTTGTTTTTAAGGGGAGGGCCCCAAAGTCCTACCCTTGTTATTTAGCCCATAACTGGAGGGAAGGGACGGATTAATACGTTTTCCAAGGGTACCAGTGCTTAAGTGAATGCAGGGTATTCAACTGGAATTCGAGCTCCGCTCAGCGATTTCTCTTTTCAAGCCTATATCCACTGCGCCACAACGCGCATCCGTCCTTAAACACTTACAGCACCTGGTATTCCCAAGCGGTCAGCCATCTAAGTACTGACCAGGCTCAACGTTGCTTAACTTCGGTGATCGAGCAAGAATCGGTGTATTCAACATGATAGGCCGTAAGCCTAGATTGCTATGTTATATCTGTCCTGCTGTATGGAAGTGAATGTTAGACGATCCCACCAAGGATGAAGGAGAGGCTTCAGGCGGCAGAAATGTGTTTCTACAGAAGGATGCTGAGGATATCATGGACTGAGTACGTGAGCAACGATGATGTCTTAGAGAGGATGCAAACGAAAAGAAACCCATACTTAACATCAGGAAGCGACAAATGAGATTTCTTGAAAACGTAGTGAGGAAGAATGGCTTGGAGAATTTAATACGAACACGACGGATAGAAGAAAGGGGAGACACGGGAAAGCAGCGAGAGTTCTACTTGATAGGTCCGAGCAAATAGAATTTGGATCGGGGTTTGGAAGAGATGCCAGATGGAATATTGAAAGCAAAAAGAGACAGAGCCATGTAGGAGTTCATGATCGCCTACGTCTTGAACGAACACGGCACATGAAGAAAAAGAACGCCTAAAATAATTAGAAAGACTACCGTTAGCGTCTGCCCAATATCTGATAGAGCAATGAAATAGACATACCTCTAATGCCTCAATGATCAGCAGATATAAAGTTTCGAGCCAAAATGCACTGCACGTGGACGGCATATTGTGCTTAAGCATGAAACTGACTTCAGTCCCTGTGTTTTTCCCAATATTTTTTTTAATCACATAACCCCAAGCAAGGCGGTAATGCCACTGATGTGCAGGGGGCTACATAAGAGTGAGAAGATTAGAAAAGAGAAAACCGGAAACCACATCCTAAGCAGGAAACAAGGGATGAGCCTCTTCACCTGTTCAATAGACGTGGGTGGAGTGTGAACCGGGCGATAGTATAGTCTATCTACTCCAATTGAAAAAAAAAAAGTGAGAAGGTTAGAAAAGAGAAAAACCCGAAACCGCATCCTAAACAGGAAACAAGGGATGAGCCTCTTCACCTGTTCAATAGACGTAGGATGGAGTAAAAAAATTAACCTGCCTATAATGCATCACCGATCAGCATTTATAAACATTCGAGCCAAAACGCACCGCACGTGGCCGGAATATTGTGCTTAAGCATGAAACTGACTTCTGTCCCTGTGTTTTTCCCAATATCTGATGGAGTAAAAAAAATTAACCTGCCTATAATGCATCACCGATCAGCATTTATAAACATTCGAGCCAAAATGCACTGCACGTGGACGGCATATTGTGCTTAAGCATGAAACGGATTTCCGTCGCTGTGTTTTGAAGTTAATGTCCCCTTTTATATTTACATATACTCCATCCTTTAAGACCATGGTTCCCAACACCGGGGTAAATTAACCCAGTGGGGTAATGAACCCATATTTTGTGGGTAATGGATGTTTGGTTTGGGAAAAGTCAATCAGCTTATAATAGCTATGCCTTGGAATGAAGACAAAGAAACCTAGCAGACTCAACGTGGCAAACGACACCCGAATAGCCCTTTCAGTCACAAAGCCAAGAATAAATAAACTGGCACAGGCAATACAAGCTCAACACTCACATTAAGAATCACGGCTAGGTTACGGTTACTATACCTCTGATTATTATAGATTGGTACTATTTTATTGAATATTTTCCATTAACTTTGTCTGCTTTTGATGTATGAAAATATAATTACTTCTTTTCCTACATTACGGGTATTTGTTCATTGGCGTAACGGATAATAGTGAAATTGTATTTTGGGGTAATCGCAGCAAAAAGTTTGGGAACCTAAGCTTTAAGTCATAAATATAGCATAGTTCGAAACTATCTATTTTATCATATAATATCTAAACTTATTTATAAATGGAACTTTGTCTGTGTGTGTGTCCGTTACCTATAGACTCCGAAACGGCTGAACCGATTTTCTTGAAAGTTTACACAGTTGTACTATAAGCGTCTGCGAGTGTTCTTAGCTCGAGTTTGTGTCGAGGTATCCCCGATAAATACTGAAAATCGATAATCGAAAAAATCGGTTTATAGAAAGATTGGTCCGATTTTAATCAAATTTGATACACTCATAGACAAAGACATAAGAAACGATATTCAGAAGTTTCAAGGTTGCAGTTCTTACAATAGTGCAAAAAATCGATAATATATATATATATATATATACATACATATATATATATATATATATATATATATATATATATATATATATATATATATATATAAGGCAAGATGTTTGTGTGTGTCTCTGTTTGTCTGTATGTCCTATATACAAATCCACAATTTTTATCCGATTCTCACCAAACTTCAGACAAATATTCTTTAGGCTGAGTCTGAGCTCCAGGACCATGGATTAGTTTTAAAGCTTTCATTACACTCACGCAAAGCCGGGCTATACTGCTAGTTATATATATATATATATATATATGTGTGTGTGTGTGTGTGTGTGTGTGTGTGTGTGTGTGTGTGTGTGTGTGAGTATATATATATATATATATAAGACAATACGAAAACTGTATTAGTTGCCAACGCGTTTCGTCTAATGTAGACACTTTCAAGGCAAAAAAAGGAAATGAATTTATTTAAACCCAAGTAACTGATAATGACAAGGTGAAATAGAGAAAAATCCTGGGCGTAGATTAATATTTGGGTAATATTCAATGGTGGCACCCTCGAGGATTTTCCTTCTAAGTGAGTTATTATAGAGAGTGCCGCCATTGAATATTACCCAAATATTAATCTACGCTCAGGCCTTTTCACTATTTCCCCTTTTTTAACAGAATTAATACGTCCCCAAACAAACGTACACAGCAGTATCAAGAAATCAAAAGAAAATGGTTGAATCTGTCAACACGGCTTTAAAAATAATATTTACACACGTGACAGTATCTGATGTAATTTTTCAGTTAACAGTATAAAAAAAGCGTTCTTTAAATTCTTTCAGTTGCTAAGAATATTTGGTTTGTTATTATTAGTTACTTAGTTTTTAATAAATTCATTTCGGGTTTTGATTTGAAAACGTCTACATTGGATGAAACTCGGTGGCAAATAATACAGTTTTTTTAGTTATCTTTTACATTTATAAATATTCTCTTTTCTACAGGTTAACTTTCAGGGATTTATATATATATATATATATATATATATATATATATATATATATATATATATACACATGGCCGTATCTGATTACGGACAAACCGGGCACGGGTCCGGGCCGATCCGTACAATCATGAATCAATCGTGAAAATCCAGGCGAGGAAAAATGTCTTCGTCAGAAATCAAACTAAACAATTCACGAAGAAAGGAAGGAAGAAAGAAAGAAAGAAAGAAAAACGAAGAAAACATCCGAATGAACGCAGTAAAAATCTGTTTGTTCATTTATTAATTTTGGGGGAAAAGATTGGTTATATTCAGAAAGTCCGAACCCGATTTCGTTCACGTTCACGTGCCTAATTTCCATTGGAATAACCGAAAAAATCCGCAAAAATCATAGAAACGGATGAGACTGATGACGTCATCACATTGTCAACTAATAAATCCGGGCAATTTTCTCTGTGCCCGGTGTTTTTTTAGCATCAGCTACGGCCCTATATATATATATATATATATATATATATATATATTATTAAGTAAATCATCGAGCCTTATATTCGACCTCAACAGAATGCAGGAAGCACTGGACGGCCGTTTCGTCCTATATTTGGGTCTCATCAGCAGGGAGCATCCACTACCAGGAATACGAACCCGGACAGTCTTGGTTATTAAGCTGATGTTATACCGACTGCACCACGGGCCCTGGCGACGAAGAGGTAACGAATTAAGCTCTCTCTCTCTATATATATATATATATGGTGTAATAGTTGTTACAATGGTTTATAAATTCATCTGGGCTGCTTTTTCTTCAGGTTATTTATTTCAACTAAATCACCTGAAGAAGAAGCAACCCAGATACAGGGCTTCGAAACGCGAAAATTTTTGTGTAGTGATACTATGAATTTATAAACCATTGTAACAACTATTACAATATAACGCTCTACATTTGTATCGAGCACTCTTTATAAAAGTAAATGCATGAACAACAGGTTAAAAAACCTACGAGTTCTACAACTTAGTTACACTATATATATATATATATATATATATATATATATGAGAAGACACAGTGAAAGAAATTAAATTGTGTAAAGTTCTGAAGTGCCGTCTTTGTACAATTAAAAAATTGTTTAGCGCCATTATGAACACGTTAGTCTGCTAAATCTTAACTCAGTATTGTCAACAAGTTCTTTACCTTGTTACTTGCCGCCATAAAAATCTCGTTCGTTCAGTACAAAAGAATTATTACCAGACGTTTGCTAGGAAGTCTCGCTAAAGATTAGGGTTGTCTCGCTGACTCTTGTAAGCTAATACCTCAGCAGATGGCGCCGACGTCGCAAGAAAACAAACTTATAGATTCGGTGAAGATGGAAGGAATATAAAAAAAGCAAACATAAAAAAAAATGAAGTCTTATTGTTTCCGTCTGCTGCCATATTTTACCGCATCATCTTCGCAACTTAACGAACACGGCAAGAAACAAGATGCCGAAAGCAACATTTTGTTGAATTCTAACTTCGTCAAAGAGAAATCCCATCTGTGAGAAAAAAGTGAATTGTTTACACACCGTTAGTGCTGGAAAAAATGTTCGCTTAAAAGCACACGCGTCAACTGTTGCGTCTACTCATGTTTGTTTATTCACTATCTTGCGTATGAGTGTCAATTACGATAGGCTTTTAAAGATTCTGATTTTGACGTAGAATTTACCTGAACATCGTCATTTCACGGATTAATTTCTTTTGAAATCGTATTACATACTCAATAAAAAGATACAAGATCACTGTAGAACGTGTCAAACTCTTTAGTATTCACGTAAAATATATCTTCAGTTCCCGTCAGTAAACTCCCATTGGGACCTGACTCTCAGTGATTATTTCAGTTTTCTAAACAGCTTGAACATTTATTCAGCATCCAGCAACCTCAAGTGGTCTCCTTCGTCTACGCTTTGAATCTTCTACCTTTCAGCGGTCATAACCAGTTATCGCTGGGAGCCTAAGAAAAAAGAACAACAGCACATGTAAATTAAAAATTGGAGACACCAAGAACAAGCAGTTTAAATATTCGGAAAGTGTGATTTTAGATTGTCCGGGCTGTTGTCGTTATCTTTATTGACATGTTTTTGAAGTTTGGCCAGTTGTACGCTCCAAACTCTTTTAGATGGTTAGAATTTTGAACCGAATCCTTTTCTTTCCAATCACGGGAGTAGATTATTCTCGTTCCATATGTCATGCTACTTCCAGATGTATTAGCTATCTCCATTTAATTCAACTCTCTTTGCTCACCATTGCTGTAGTCAAGTATTGAACCAACAAATCTTTAGGTCAAATAATTGAAACTAACCAACACTTTTATTTTAAATCATACATCATTTTAAAAAAGATAACAATTCTCTTCAATACGTTGGTGATCACGGCTCTCCACAACTTCCTGTTTGATATGCGTTAATTATTTTCTAAATGATTCTCAAAAGATCATATAACTATTAATTTATAGCAATGCAATTTTCATATTTCCTGGTCACGTCAAAGCGTAAGCGACCATGGCTCTTCACCCCTTCTCTTTTAAAATGAGATATTTTCAGAAGCGCAAACTATGATTAATTAGTTACAATGCTATACTTTAAATGTTACGTTGTGCCAGAACGTGAAGGATTATGGCCCTCCACTGATTCAATTTCTTTGTTTTCTGTTACATTCTTGTGCTCTTGCTATATATTTAGCAGGATTCGTTCTAAAATCCAAATAATCATCAGCAATATTTTAGTCCTGACCAGGCTAATCGGCTTCAGTGATTTTCGCAGCGAGATAATATAGCTTCTGTACGTCTTTTCTATATATTATTTAAGTAAATGTTAGAACAAACTCTATGCAATGGTACCTATATTTAAGAGCAGTACTAGATGTGCTTTTTGGGAAGCAGTGGATATTGACTCGGAACGACAAATCGGGGAGCCGAGTTCAAATTCAAGTTGAATTCCTTGTATTCACTTACGCACAAATACCCTTGGGAAAGGTATTAATCTCTCTCTTCTCCCCAGTTATGGGTAAATGATAGGACAGATTGGGCTCTATAGCTTTGGCTGGCAACCAGTCTACCGCAAAAAGCAATGGCAACCTACTGCGAGATAATTTTCTGCCCAGTCAGTCATGTCTCTTTCGAAACATGATCGCCCAAAGCATGTATCACGTATGGCACTTAACGAACTGACTTGATGTGCGTTGTTGGGCAGTGTGTATCGGCTCGGAACGAGAAATCCGGGAGCTGAGTTCGAAATCCAGTTGAATTCCTATATTCGCTTATGCACAAATACCGTTGGAAAAGGTATTTGTCCGTCTGTTCTCTCCAGTTATGGATTAAATAACAGGACATATTGGATTCCATAGACTTGGATGGGAGCCAGTCTACTACAGAAAGTAATGGAAACCCACTGCGGGATAATCTTCTGGCTAGTCAGTCATGTGACTTTCGAGACATGATCGCCCAAAGCGTGTATCACGTCTGGCACTTAATTGACTGAATGAACTTACATCTTCGCCATGTTTTTACGTTTATTTATTTTACATTTTATGAATAATATTTTGGTTTGTGTATCGGATTTCATCATTTTATTTACTGCCAATAAATATAAGTCGGAATATTGTTACCTATTTTAATATCTGTCTGATAATATAAAGCCCAAGAGCAGCTCAAGGTAGAATCTCATAATGGAGACCTGTGTGGGTTGGATCAATGTAATCGCTTTACAAGATTGGCGGTAATTTTTCAGCATGTTACAGGGGAGCCGAATTCGAATTCCAGTTGAATTCCTTGCATTCACTTACGTGCAAATACCCTTGAGAAAGATAATAACCCGTCTCTTCCCTCCAGTTATGGGTTAAATAACAGGACAGATCGTGTTTTATAGCCTTATTTGGCAACCAGTCTACCACAGAAAGCAATGTCAACCTACTGAGGGATAAACTTCTGCCCAGTCAGTTATGTTTTTTTTTAAACATAATCGCCCAAGCGTTTATCACTTACGGCACGTAACTGTATAGGGCTTTTTCCAGTAAGGGTTATCCCATCATCTCACAATGTAGAAAATGTTAGACACATTTAAAAGAGAAAAAAAACTTGCAAGAAATCTATGTTGCAAAAGTAAGAGCAGCTTTCCAAAATATCAAGATCTCCAAGAAATCAGTCAGTTAAGTGCCATACATGATACACGCTTGGGCGATCATGTCAACGAAAGACACATGACTGACTGGGCAGAAGATTATCCCGCAGTAGGTTGATATTACTTTCTGCGGTCGGCTGTTTGCTAGCCCAGGCTATAGAACCCAATCTGTCCTGTTATTTGACTCATAACTAGAGGGAGAAGAGATAGATTATATTACATTTTTATATCAAGTATAATTAGTGGGGGATCAGTTTAATACTTCATAGCAATAGAAAATCGAACCCTCACTCTATGCCCACTATAAATTTTGATTGTTCTCAACTATTATATTCAGTCAGTCAGTTAAGTGCTATTTGTGATACACGCTTTGGACGATCATGTCTCGAAAGAGACATGTCTGACTGGGCAGAAAAATATTCCTCAGTAGGTTGACATTACTTTCTGCGGTAGATTTGTTGCCAACCAAGGCTTTAGAACCCAATCTGTCCAGTTCTTTGACTCATAACTAGAGCGACAAGAGATAGATTATATTACATTTTTATATTAAGTATAATTAGTGGGGGATCGGTTTAATACTTCATAACAATAGAAAACCAAACCCTCACTTTATAATCAGTAGAAATTTTGATTGTTCTCAACTATTATCTTCAGTCAGTCACTTAAGTTCCATACGTGATACTCGCTTGGGCGATCATGTCTCGAAAGAGACATGACTGACTGGGCAGAAGATTATTCCGCAGTAGGTTGACGTTGCTTTCTGCAGTAGACTGGTTGTCAACCAAGGCTATAGAACCCAATCTGTCCTGTTATTTAACCCATAACTGGAAGGAATCGACGGATTAATACCTTTCCAAGGCTATTTGCGCGTAAAAGAATGCAATGAATTCGGCTGGAATTTGAACTCGACTACTCAATTTCTCGTTCCGAGCCAATATCCACTGCACCACCACGCACATCCCGCCAAGAAATACCGGAACATAAATGGAAAACTTTAAAAGTTGATGGCATCCTTAAATGCCTACTCCTTAGTAGCTGGCTAATTGCGTACAGTATCATATAACGTAGGAACTTGGCTCACTGGTGTCGCCTCTGTATGAATTTAAACGAGATACTAGACGAACAATTAGGTCCCACCCTTTTACAGTGAAACCAATAAAATGTAACCGCAATTCCTTGTTTCAATAAGAATGTAAAACCTAAACGGAAAATGAAATTATTCGAAATATAAATATCGTTAATGAAACAATTTGGTACGAAAAAATCCTTATAACTTTAAGTCGTATGATTGTGGTGATACAGAGCAAAGTGGGGGACCGGATGTTTGACCTCAGAGATCCAGAAAGCAAATGACCAAAACTGGTCTTTGCGCATCTGGTTCCATGCAGAATTTCGGAGGTTAACCAAAAAATAAATAAATATAATATTCCGTTTACGGACATGTAGCAGAATTCTGGATCCTGATTGGTCATCAAATCGCAAAAAATTAAAATACTTCAGAGAAACGATTTTTACATACCTAATGAAAAACATCATTTCTGAGCCACACCACATGCCTTTTCAATATTTAAGGATGGTCACCAGCCAGTCACGGGCAGTCAGAGGAGGCAGGTTGCTGACACACATCAAAGATGTAACTTTCTACTTCAAGTGACCCAGCCATTGTCCTCTCTTTCTCTCTGTCTCTCTCTCTGTCTTAACAATTACTGCTACAAACAGTTTTTACGAACTCTTAATTTTCCAACCTCATCATTGAACACGAACTCTAACTTCGTAATGTTTCTAATTGTACATATTTACTCATACCACTTGTTATTCCTCCTCATTATAAATTTTTATTTTAAATGTAAAGTGTATATTTTATTATTCCACTCTTCCATACTAATACACACATTCCAACTGCCGACAACCAACCTTCTGATGAAAACCCTTCTGATGAAAACCCTTCAGATGAAAACCCTTCTGATGAAAACCCTTCAGATGAAAACCCTTCTGATGAAAACCCTTCTGATGAATAATTCTGTAATCAGTATATTACAATAATCAACATAATTCTGTAATCAGTAGGGAGTTCGGTTAAGAAAGACACAAGGCCGAACCAAAAGAAACATTAACCAGCTCCCTAAACTTCATGATACTGCCCGCAAATAGTTATTTTTTCTCAACAAATGTTTTTATTAATTAATGTTTTTATTAATTTTGCATTTCGAATTGTCATTATTTAGTAGAAATGACCTTTTCATTAATTATCACAAAAACAATTTGCAATTCGAATAAATGTTTTTCGAACAATTATTTTCGAGCGATGTTCACATAATCGTTTGAAATAGTCATCTTTCCCTGGAACATAACCAATCTCTGGAATAAATATGCAAAATACATATATGGTCTTACTTTGAGAGTCAATGCTGATTTACCTAGAACTAATAACATCCTAGAAAGATGGCATTGGGTTTTTTGGCCTCAAGTATCATGCCGTCATCCTACAATATGGAAACTCATAGACGCACCTAAAAGAAAACAGGACTTGCAAGAAATTCATATTTCAAAAGTAAGTGCAGGTTGCTAAAATATCAAGATTGCCAAGAAATACCGAGACGTAAATGAAAAAACTTAAAAAAAATACTGGCATCCTTTAACTGGTCTTCCTCAGTAGCAGACTATTTGCGTGCAGTGGCGTATTAATTAAGGTTATAAGATTTTTTTCTTACTAAATTGTTTTATTAATTTTGTATTTCGAATTATTATCATTTAGTAGAATTGAACTTTCGATTAATTTTCACTAAATCAGTTTTACAATTCGAATAAATATTTTTGGTTGGTTGGTTGGTTGGTTAATTTAACCAGCATATCAACCTTCATTTGGTCATTTAATGCTGAAAATCGTACATTTTTCATTCAAAAATATTTTGTTGGTAATATTTTTCATTCAAAAAAGTTTTGTTGGTAAATACTTTCATAGCATTTTTACTCTGGTTTGGGGGTTAAGTATTTACCCATAGCTGGGACCCTAACAGGTGCTACCACTCTGGGTCATGGTGGACCTGGGAACAACAGCAATTAAGAGGTGGTTCCATATCCTTACAACCTCCTAATCAGAGGCATTGCTGCCGGATGCTGTTTAGGGTCATACACCGGACCAAATATTTTTGGAATAATTGTTTTCGAACAATGTTCACATAATCTTTTGAAATAATCGTCATTTCCAGGAACATAACCAATCTCTAGAAGAGTGAATGGCGCACAAGAATAAAGAAAATTCGTTCGTCGTCTATTAAACTTCTACTTGGAATCATAAATGTTTGGTTTTAAAACTTAATGTTATTAGGTTTTCAGTTGGTTACGGGAGTCTAATTTGTAATGCAGTCGTCCTATTAAGCGAAGGTAAAAAAAGCGCTTCTAACGAGCAATGGTAAAAAATGATTTTTAACAAGTGAAACCAGAGAATCATACCAAAGACCATCTTTCTTCAAACATGGGGGACTGCCGCCAAAGATTTGAAAAAATGATTATTCCTTTTCGTGTGTTTTTTTTTTCAGACTTCGGGGACCATCAGTGAGGCAGTAGAAATTTTTTGATTGCATGTTCTTCGCTGGGCCAGCAGTGTATTAGGGTGATCAGATTTTCATTGCGTGTTCTTTTCAGGCGTCGGGGTTCACCAGTGAAGCTATAGGGAGATGGTTAATGTTTTTTGAATTGGCCTTGTGCCAAATATAACCAAACTTCTTACTACATAGTATTATTTGCTATCATCAGAAGGTTGGAGATGGGAATGCGTTGATTTTGTGGAAGAATAAAAGTATATCTTTTGTGTGTTTAAATAAAATTTATGAATGACAGGCAAAGATAGAGACAATAATAATAACGATCGCTTGGCGTTTGTCTAGGGACGTGTTAATTACGCTCGTCATCTGAACTCTCTGACGACTGTCGTCTTGTTTCGTTTTTTTTATTTTGTTTTTGGGGTACCGAACGGGTCATTTGAGAATTCACTCCCGGATGTGATTTTGGCCTTTCTGTTTTGTTTTTTTTAGATGTTTTCTAGTTTTCTTTTGGCCGGAAAACATTTCGCATTGTGGTGTGAAATTTTGCTAGTTTTGTATGTTAATCAATTTTTTTGTAAATTCGTGTAAATTCGTTTATTTCTAACAAAATCAATTAGTCTGTGTTTAGCCTAAAATCTAGAACTTGTTTTGTTCACTGCAGATTCAAATAGAGAACACTAGCATCATAGCCCGGCGTTGCCCGTGCAACTCAGAACATTTTAGTCGTAGGAGAAGATACCAATAAGAAGAGTAGATAACAATAACAACAAATAACAACAAATAATAACAAATAATAATAACAACAACAAATATCCAGTAGAACCTCCTTCGCGAGTAATGAAGATTCGCGAGCATTGGCTTGGACCTCGTAGTCAGAAATGAAATAAATTTTCCAGAAAGATTTGATGTTTTGTGTGACATTGTAAACAACATTGCGTTGCATTTGTTTTAAAATTACGGGGAAAAATATTTACATTTTTTGTTGACTAAATGAATTTAACAAAAATAAAAATTATTTATTTTGTTTTACAGAAATTAGAAACATAAAAACTATTAGGGTCTCATTTCAGAAATTTTCGAAGAATATTAGAAAATGTAGACATTTAATTTTAGAGGAAAAAGTTACATTAATACCACACGAATTACAGACAGTTGGTTTCCTGCATGTAATATTTAGCGGAAAAAAGCTTTATTTTTTTAATTTTATTTTCTGAAGTATGAAATATTAAATCTGAAAACAAAAAAAAGACTTAAATAATTAAATTAACCATTGGCACATTTTTTTTTACATATTTTGATTTTGTTTGAAAAAACACTTTTTTAAAAATATTTCTTTTGTTACAAAATTACGGAAAAAAATATTCACATTTTTTGTTGACCAAATGAATTTTTAAAACGTCGGAATAAAAATTAAATATAAAGGCTAATTTTTTTTTTGGTCGCGTTTGACACGTGTGATTTGATTTCTATGACGTCATTTAACAAACATCTTAGATCTTAGATGTTTTACGAAGCAAATATAAACAATCGGCTCCATTAGATAAAAAGTGCGAAAAGGAAAATTTGCTGAACTTAAACTCAAAAAGTATGTGTCAACCTGGCTTCCCTGTAGATATGTGTCCCTAGAAAGTTTGAATGGCGTATCTTAACCAATGTAGGTTTGCGTAGGGAACATTCACACACAGACTCACAGATTGCCTTTTATATATAGAGATTAAAAATGTAGGCTTGCGTAGGGAACAGTCACACACAGACTCACAGATTGCCTTTTATATATAGAGATTTTTAAAATGTAGGCTTGCGTAGGGAACAGTCACACACAGACTCACAGATTGCCTTTTATATACAGAGATTAATAAATAACTGAAAGAACATCAATTTAGGACTAACAACAATAGTAACTATTAAAGTGGATAACCCATCACACTACAGGTACACCGTTGGGGCGGCCCAACATTTCTTTCAAAGAACACCGAAAAGTGATATGTTTTTGTAGTTTTTAAAGTAAAAGATAAAATTTCTATAACTACAGTGTGCTTGCTTTTATATTTCAGTCTTTTTTCAGGCCCTTCTTACTGCCAAAATATTCAAATTTGGATTCATCTGTTCACAGTATATTTTGTATCAGAGATATTAAGAAACCCAGAAAAAGTTCTGTCAGTTTTTAAAGGAAAAAAAAGAAAACGCTTCACAGTATGCGTAAATTATATTTAGTCTTCGAAGTAATCACCATCGCTATCACCATCCAGCACTTTCTGCCAACGTGTCTTCAGTTGTTCAATGCCTTTACGGTAGAACTTGGGGGGGGGGTTGACGCAAAGAAGTCCGTGAGGGCTTTTCGCAAGTCCGCTTCATTGGTGAAGGATTTCCCACGAAGATGATTATCCAGTGAGTGGAAGAGGTGGTAATCGGATGGTGCAAGGTCAGGTGAATAAGGTGGATGGCACAAAGTCTCCCACCCAAGTTGTTGTATGGTATCCCTGACCACTAGCGCGACATGCGGCGTGGCGTTGTCATGGAGGAAAAGCACACTTTTGCGATTCACGATTGCTGCTCTTCTGGCGCAATCCTTGTTGCACACGTTTCAATTGCTGCGAGTATAAATCTCCAGTGAGTGTTTGGCCCGTTGGTAGCAGTTCAAAAAGAACCACTTGACGACCTGTCCACCAGACACAAAGAATAATCTTGCGTGGGTGTATAGGTGGTCTTGCGGTGTGAGGGACAGCATCCTGAGGAGACAACCAATGTCTGGAACGCTTGGGAGTTTTGTGCAGAACCTACTTTTCATTAATGGTAAGCACTCGATTGAATAATGATGCGGTACGGTGGCGAGAAATTAGCGATACGCAGGCTGCCACTCGTTATCCCTTGTGGACCTCCAACAGCGTTTACGGAACCCACTTACTCTGTTTGTACGTCTTACCTAGGCGGTGCAGGTGAAGTCTGACTGTTTCATCGGAAACGTTCAACTGTCTTGCAAGTTCACCACACGTTAGACTACTGTCCTCTTCAATGGCCGCCTTCAGGACTCCGTCATTCAAGACCTGTGGTCGTCCACTGCGAGGCTCAGCATGAAGAGACAAATCTCCCGACTTGAATTTTTGAAACCGACGCCATGCAGTACGTTCATTCACAGCACTATCCCCAAACCCTTGACATATGCGGCGACTTGATGCAGCTGCTGTTAAGCCCACTTTGAAGTCGTAAAGCAAACAGCCCCGAACGAGATCTTTAGACACTTCCATCCTTCTCACAGCTGTCCGGATTATAACTGATGTCCAAGCACGGTGCACGTTTTCTTATAACGTCTGAAGTTCTTAATTCCGGCTGTCCGAGTTTGAAAACAATTGCTACACGCATTTTGTATATAATTCAACTTCACTCAATGACTAATCGAAAAACGGACAGAATTTTTTTGGTTACCTTGTATTTTTTTTTTTTCAACTTTTACTCCTCAGTAGAAATTTTGAGATTACCAAAATGTCTGGAGAATTAATTCTGATCTTAAAAGATTAATGACGAAATAACAATAGGATCTGACTTTTCAAAAATTGTTTATACTGTCTGGTTTAAGCATAATTGAAAAGAAATAATCTATCAAAAAGACAACGATGAAAACATTCTTCTAAATTATGTCAAAATTATACTTAGTCAATAAAGGTAATAAAACATTGAAAATTATGACTTAGCCGCCCCATTCTATTGACCTTTCAACAAATTAATTCATATGAGAAGAGCTGAATAGGAGAGTTTGGAGAGAATATCCAACGAGTGAGAGTGAGCTTTTCAATGCTAAAATAATGATTGAGAATGTTTGGTATGTACTTTCAAAAAAAATCACTGTTGGAAAAATGTCAATAATTTGTAAAGGCAATGTCAATAATTTGTTAAGGCAAGTTAATAATTTGTTAAGGCAAGTCGTGGTTTTACTAAGGAAAACGGAATATGATCATGTTCTATTAAATTTCCCTAGCTACTTGTTTTCTTTTACTTTTTTAAATGAAAGCAAATGCATTTTAGTTATCGATATTTAATCTTTTACTTTAAAAATACTAAATTATCTCATTTTAATACCCCTTTTTTTTTATATTTTTAAGAAATACAGAGTGACAGCAGCTTTTCTGCATGTAGTATATCTAAAATATATCATGGCATAATGAAAAGGTTTTACATTCCCTACTACTGTAAATAAGAGCTTAAAAAATGAACATCATTGTAGGAAAGAGCAATAACAGCTATTGGACTTGATAAATCTAATTTTCTAAAACCTGTTTTAAGGAGAAATATTCTACAAATTTCAACAGACATTAACACTGGATGCTCGGTCAATGAATTCCAAATATTTTTTTTATGAGGAAATTACAATCATCATTAGAGATGAGGCGAATATATAGGTAAATTTTCGTTGTAAGTCCCGACGCTTTTCCCCTTCAAATTTATCCAAAATAGCATTATCTCTGTGCAAATGTATATGCTGAACTTAAATCAACTGTTAGTTATTGAAGAAACTTACCTTTTTTTTATCTAAATGTCCATAAAAAAAACGAAGTATATATCTTGCACTTTTTCTCTCCCGTAACTCTCACGAAGTCATGTAATTAACTGCAGAATGACGTACTGCGCATTTGAACGAATTTTGGCAGATTTTTTGTCGATTTTTCTTCATTTACTGATACTTCCGGCGATGAACTTCCGGAAATTAAAGTAATGCGCTATTGTATTTCTACGCTTGTTACTCTCATCACAGGAAGTACATCGCCGGAAGTTTCAGTAAAGGAAGAAAATCGGCCAAACTTCGGCAAAAATTTCTGCCTACGTAGAACGTCATTCTGCAGTTAATTACATGACTTCGTGAGAGTTACGGGAGAGAAAAAGTGCGAGATATACTTCGTTTTTTTATGGATTTTCAAAGCAAAAAAAGGTAAATTTCTTCAATAACTAATTGTTGATTTGTGTTCAGCATATACATTTGCAGAGAAATAATGCTATTTTGGATAAATTTGAAGGGGGGAAAAGCCGTCGGCACCTAAAACGAACATTTACCAACAGATATAGTATTTGATTCCACCTCTATAACGAGAGGTTGAAGAAAGGCGTAACTTCAGTGCCACTGGCTGCTCAGTGACTAAATGTCGAAAATTTCCTTATAGGGAAACAGCAAATATTAATATCAGAGATGAGGAGAACAGATAACATAATAGACACCAGCCAGATAGTCAGGCATTGAATTAAAGCGTAACTTGAGTAAAATTGTATGCTTAATCAATATATATCAAATGTTTCCAGACGAGGAAACATATAATATTACCATTACCATTGTTAAGAGCAAAGAACTTATTTTTTATCCAGGCAAGGAAAAATATATTTAGAACCAAAGAACAGAGATATGACATGGTTGTCAACAAAAGAGACCGCCCAAGTTTTAGCTGTTGATTGGGGAAGTCAAAATCAAACAGCTAAAGGAAATTAATTTTCTGTGTAGTTTAGTGATAATCACCATAAAGTGTGAAATATAAAGAATCGAGGGTGCATGTAAATAGTAAAAATGTCTTTCTGAAACAAAGCAACGTATTAAGAGATTGAAAAAGCAATTAGAAACAAAAAAGAAAAGAAATGGTTGTCAACAAAAGAGACCGCCTAAGTTTTGAGCTACCGATTCGGGACGTCAAGATTCTTTAATGTTTGATAACACACACACACACACACACACACACACACACACACACACACACACACACACACACACACACAAAATAAACGGCTAACATTACCATTACATTTACCAATGTTTCAAGACGAGGAAGCAACTACTATTAACTGTAGTTTTACCAAGTGCTGAGGTAGGCAGAGCGGGGCCGCTTCGTGGGAAGCGAGAGACCACACGACGAGAAAAATAGGATGCCAAGACGGACGAACGGTGAGACAGATGCGACGGTGACAGCGGAGAATCCTTTGTAAGAGAAGACGACGACGACGCAGACGATGAACGCTCACGGTACCGTCGCTGGCCGCCGCCGACTGGGAAATCTCAGCACCGCCGCATGAACAACACCGCCGACAGTACCACACTTGCCGCCCACGACACTTGTGGAACCCCCACTTTTCCACGCCTCGGGCTGCTGCAGCAGACGCCTGCTACTCAACTGCGAGACTTAGTCGGCAGGACCACGTGACGGATGTGCAAGCGGTTGACACCAGCGGAAAGAAGACTGGCTTGGTAGTCAACAAAAGAGACTGCCCAAATTTTTAGCTAAATATCCGGAACATCAAGATGAAAACATAAATTTAATTCTTAATGATACTTAGTAACAGATAACAGAAAGTAAACGGCTATATATTACCATTACAGATAACAAGGACTCTATCTCTCTCCCCTCCCCTGTATAACCTTCCCTTTCTCTCCACCTATGTATCTGTCATCACACCTGCTTTCTCAGCTTTCTATTGTTCCTTTCTAACTAGTTTGTACTCCTCACTCTTTTCTAATTAATCTTTTTACATTTATGTAACCCCCTGCACATCAGTGGCATTTCCGCCTTGCTCGGGGTGAAATGATTAAAAATATATATATATATATATATAATAAAGTATTTAAAACACTACGGATTTTCATTAAAAAAATTTGCATTGGCAAGAATATGATTCAGGAAAAGGAACTTTTATAAGTTTTATTATCACCAAATTGCCATTTCTACGACGTTTCGGCCGTTGTAAGCTCCGGCCTTCTTCAGGTACTAATAAAATTTAAACGAACCCTTTATTACGATCACAGGGTTCACTGGACTTATCCACCGTCTATATCTACTAGGCTATGTGTCCTTAATTGAATATAAATGTTGGTTAATTCCAGTGACGCGAGCCAAAGAGTTTTAAATTCAATACCAGGTATAGCGTGATGAACAAGTAATTTAAAGAGTCGAGTTAGAGGGAGATAAATCATGACTATCGAAAGAGACATCACACAAAGAATGATAATGATATACACCAGTGATGAAGGTATAGCCGTCTTAATAAAGACGTTAGCCTCGTCAGCAGATGGTTAAAAGCGATTTACAAGGTAAGGCAACAAATGGCTTAGAAAAAAAGATAGAATAGTCCTCTGGGTCGTTGGGTAGGTAGGTTATCATCACGGCATTTACTTTTAAAATTTAATTTATGTTTTAAAAATTAATTAAATTTTAATTCAAAAAACATGAATTTGCATTTTTTTAAATTTAAGTTTTAAAATTTAATTTTAATTTTTTAAAATTTAATTTTAATTTTTTAAAATTTAATTTTAATTTTAATGTTATTTAATTCCTTTTTCGATGTAATTAATTTTTTAAAAAATTAAATTTCTCCGGCAAAAAATTGGAATTTATAACTTTTTCATCATCAGAACGGTTGAAACTTGTTGCTGATTCTCAGTTGGGAAAGAGATCCCAGAAGTGAAAAAAAAAAAAAATGTCGCGATATTTAGCTTCAATAACGAATAGAAGCGATGAAATCTCACGAGATTTATTTTTCTTTTTTTTCGAAAGAATTCATTGTCTCTCGCTGGAATTGATGCGCTGTGTCTTTTTTGGTAACTTTCCGATGCATTGACGATCTATTTAACAGATGTCTCCAAAAGATTATTATTCAAATTGACTGGCGAGGTTTACAAGAGGCCGCTTTTTGAAAATTCCTAAATAAATGCTGGCATTTGTACACGGTCACTGTAGCTGGATAAGGAGAATGGTTATTCTGCTTTTGAGACTAAAATTTATGAAAGCAGGTCGTGGCATTCATTAAAGTATTTGATTTTCATAGATTTAAGCGAAAGATAGGCTGAGTTTTATTTCCCTTTTAACAAAGGCAAATGTGAAACGAGGTTTAGTTTTTAAAAGTGTAAAAAACGATGTATAACGATAGTTTGTTGTTACTAAAATGGGGAAGTACTGTAACCTAGATGGAATGTCGGATGACCATGCGTATGTTCCAACAAGCCAGACCATGTCTTCCCCGAATAAAATTACCCTATATTTTTAAGACCTATAATTTTTATATTCATTAGATCAGCTGCAGTCACTTTGTCACCGGCCTAATGTGGCTTCCGTGTTTCGCTTCTACAAATACTTTCACGGCCTCTGCTCCGATGAACTTAGCTCACTGGTGCTCCCTATGTATGAATTTACTCGAGCTACTAGACTGGCAACTAGGTCCCACCTTTTTACAGTGAAACTAATAAAATGTAAACGCAAGTTCTATTCCAGCAGCTTCTTTTCTCGCACTTCTCGCCTGTGGAATTCCTTTCCGTAGTTCGAATTCCAGTTGAATAGGTTGCATTCACTTACGCGCAAATACCCTTGGGAAAGGTATTAATCCTTCTATTCCTTCCAGTTATTGGTTAAATAACAGGACAGATTGGGTTCTATAGACTTGGCTGTGGAATAATCTTCTGCCCAGTCAGTCATGTCTCTCTCGAGACATGATCGCCCAAGCGTGTATCAAGTATGGCACTTGACTGACTGATAGTTGTTTCCCCGACAGCTACAATCATCAATATTTTAATGTAAAATCAAGAGCTATATCCTATTTCACTAACTCGCAGCCTTCCGCTCATGCTCTTTTCTCCGCCCACTCTACTCACATCACAGCAGTGTTCTCATCCTTCTCTTACCCACTTCCTGACATCCCCTATAACCTGTCCCTCTTTCTCATCACTTTCCTCCTATGTAATCCCCCTGCGCGCGAGTGGCAGTAAAACTGCCGCGCTTAGAATGAAATGATTAAGACGGGTAAGTCACTTGCTGATACCTCCTAACGAGTAGACTGAGTGATTGCTTTGGGATCTGTCTTCGAAACTCTGAATTCGGGATGATGAAGATAATTCCAACCAGCTAATTGACATACATTATATTTGCATTAATTCTCGATCTCCGTATATATATATATATATATATATATATATATATATATATATATATATATATATAAAATCAATTGTGGACAGAGTGATTGCTGGAAGGACCGTCTACGAAAATCATGACGTTGATGGTAATACAAATCAGCTAAAGGATATACGTTTTAGTTTTATTAATTCTCTTTGTCTTTATCTCTCTTTCTGTCTGTCTGTCTCTTTCTGTCTGTCTCTCTCTACATTATATATACTAATGTATATTTGGGTAGGAATCTTTCTTTTAAACAGGTTTCGTTAAAAACAATAATTTACCAATAATTTACAAGGATAGTGTTTAAAACTAAAGATGAAAAACATCTTGTTATATTATTTTAGGTCTAATTTATCAAATTTCAGTCAGTTAAGTGCCACACGTGATACAAGCTTGGGCGATCATGTCTCGAAAGAGACATGACTGATTGGGCAGAAGAATATCCCACAGTAGGTTGCCATTGTTTTCTGCGGTAGACTGGTTGCCGACCAAGGCTATAGAACCCAATTTGTCCTGTTATTTGATTCATAGCTAGAGAGATGTATCATAATGAGTTGTAATTAGTGGGGAATCATTGTATTACTTCGTAACTATAGAAAATCGATCCCCCACTTTATGCCCAATAGAAGCCTTAATCATGTTTCCAATTATTATATTCAGTCAGTCAGTTAATTGCCATACGTGATACACGCTTAGGCGATCATGTCTCCAAAGAGACATGACTGACTGGGCAGAAGATTATCCCGCTGTAGGTTGACATTACTTTCTGGAGTAGACTGGTTACCGACCAATGCTATAGAACCCAATCTGTCCTGTTATTTGATTCATAGCTAGAGAGATGTATTATAATGAGTTGTAATTACTGGGGGATCAGTTTATTACTTAGTAACTATTGACAATCGATCCCCCACTTTATGTCCAATAGAAGCCTTCATCATAATTCCAACTATTATCTTCAGTCAGTCAGTTAAGTGCCATACGTGATACACGCTTAGGCGATCATGTCTCCAAAGAGACATGACTCACTGGGCATAAGATTATCCCGCAGTAAGTTAGCCATTACTTTCTGCGGTAGACTGGTTGCCAACCAAGGCTATAGAACCCAATCTGCCCTGTTATTTAATTCATAGCTAGAGAGATGTACTATAATGAGTTGTAATTAGTGGGGGATCAGTTTATTACTTCGTTGTTCTAGAATTTATTTTTAATTAAGACTAGGAGTAGTAATCACTGACCGCAAACCTTCGCAATGAAATACCAACATCACCTCAGAGATTCAGTCAGTCAGTTAAGGGCCATACGTGATACACGCTTGGGCGATCATGTCTCGAAAGAGACATGACTGACTGGGCAGAAGATTTTCCCGCAGTAGGTTGACTTTAGTTTCTGGGGTAGACTGGTTACCGACCAATGCTATAGAACCCAATCTGTCCTGTTATTTGATTCATAGCTAGAGAGATGTATTATAATGAGTTGTAATTACTGGGGGATCAGTTTATTACTTCGTAACTATAGACAATCGATCCCCCACTTTATGTCCAATAGAAGCCTTAATAATATTTCCAACTATTATCTTCAGTCAGTCAGTTAAGTGCCATACGTGATACACGCTTAGGCGATCATGTCTCCAAAGAGACATGACTCACTGGGCATAAGATTATCCCGCAGTAAGTTAGCCATTACTTTCTGCGGTAGACTGGTTGCCGACCAAGGCTATAGAACCCAATCTGTCCTGTTAAGAATGACAGCAGTGGATTTGAAATTATATTTCGATTTTAGAAACTCGTGTCTTTGCAAGTCGCTAAACTCTAACTGATAATTTCTCTGCGACTTTCTCAGCAAATTCATTTGATAATTACTGTCGAGGTGTGAGGTTGGAGGGCATGACAAAACTTTTTCGCGCGCTGGATGTGGCACGGGGTGCGGGGGTTCCAGACCCCTGGTATAGATAGATAACAGATAGATAGAGAGAATGTCTTAAAATGTACTCAGTTTTTGACTATCAATAAGTCTCTTCATTTTCTTTCCTTTTGCTGATCCAATGCACCATAATAATGGCAGTAGTAGTAAGACTAAATGTTGAAGAAAAAGGTTTTAAAAATGTATCATTGTAAGTCTTACTGGAATCAGGAAAAACACCATCCAATTGCAAAGACAATTTAGAAGATTGTTTGAAAGAGTCCCAACAACGCAAAGCACCAATGATAACTTCAACGAAGATACAAAAAGAAGAATAATTGCTAAAGACCCTTCATCGTTATTCTAAAAAACATGTCAAATGGTCGTCTTCAGATGCAATATTTATAAACATGCTTTTAACATTCATTTAATATTTAATTTCAAATATTAATCTTCTCTGTAATACAATAAATATTAATAGTTCTTAATTTCACATGCTTGTAACTTTTTTATTGTAAATTTTTCGTAAATTGAATTTTGCTGTTAGAGATTTGAACCACTATAACTGCAACACACTTGTCAGTTAAGTGACATACGTGATACACGCTTTGGGCGACCATGTCTCGAAAGTGACATGACTGACTGGGCAGAAGATTATCCCGCAGTAGGTTGACATTACATTCTGGGGTAGACTGGTTGCCGACCAAGGCTATAGAACCCAATCTGTCTTATTATTTAACCCATAACTGGAGGAAAGAGACGGAGTAATACCTTTCCCAGTGGTATTTGCGCATAAGTGAATGCAAGGAATTCAAACAGAATTCGAACTCGCCATAATGGGGCCTCACATCAGTGAGGGTGGCCGGTGTGCAAGTGAAACCGTTGAGAAGTAGGCCCCGAAACAGTGCTTATTCTCTCCTGATGACCCAAATTGAAATATAAATACGAAAGAAACACATTAAAGAAATTCAATGAAGTCATTGGGCGTAGAGAAGCTCGGTGGAAATGTCATAGGCATGAGGAGCATTACATATTCGGTTCGCTTTAGGTGAGTTTTAATTGCTTTCCAGTAATTTCCTTCATCACTTAAGGAGTGAGCACATTCTTGGGAGAGATGCTATATAAATGTATATAAATAGTAGTGATTAGAAAGACCGTGTGAAGTCAACATTTTTGACTTTCAGTGGTTTACTGATAGAAAGGAATTTTAGGCAAGTAGCCTTTGCAATAACGTGCTCAATATCAGAGTAGACCATCAATAGAATTAATGTAAAAAAATTGTCAGTAAACCAAACAAGACTTTCAGAGGGAACGTATTTAACACGCTTACAAAACCCAAGATTAGGTAATTCTTTGGTTAGTTGACATTTTGTACATTATATATATTACAGCGAAGAATCTGTAATGTGATCGAAACCGACTTAGCTGACCGCCTGCAGTCACTCTCTCACCGGCGTGACGTGGCTTCCCTGTGCCTCTTCTATAAATACTTTCATAGCTTCTGCTCTGATGAACTTAAATCACTGGTGCCCCCTAGGTGTGAGTTCGCACGAGATACTAGATTGGCAACTAGGTCCCACCATTTTACAGTGAAACCGATGAAATGTAACCGCAATTTCTACTCCAACAGCTTCTTTTCTCGCACTTCCCGCCTGTGGAATTCCCTTCCGCATGCTTGCTTCCCCGACGGCTATAACATCCAGGAATTTAAATGTGAGGTCAATAGACACCTCCTAACACAATAACCCTCCCATTCTCTCCAACTCTTCCCCTATGTACATCCTAACTCGTCTATCTCCCTGTGTAACCCCCTGCGCTATAGTGGCAGTGGAATGCCTTGCTTGGGGTGACATGATATATATATATATATATATATATATATATATATATATATATATATATATATATATATTGCATCAATAAGACAAATTGTCTAGTTGATGTCATGTGTAATTCCGAAAAAAGTTATCTATGAAGCCACGATTTGTCCAGTGGAGAACCCCAATAATAAAAGAGTTTATATCGGGATGCCTGCAGGTAGTAGGAAGCAGAGACTGTACAACCACAAACAATCTTTTTCCAACGCCTCCTTGAAACATCAAACTACCCTATCTAAGGAATATTGGAATATTAAAAACGGAAGATTTACCCCATTGGTCAGATGGAGGATTGTGAAATGCGCCAATACTCCCAACAGTTTCAGGGTTAGGTGCAATTTATGCCTGGAAGAGAAATTAAATCTTTTATAATTTTTTGTGTTTTTTTATTTTATTTTCATAATTATTTTATTCATTGGTATTTTGTTTTGTTTCTTTTCTCTTCGTTTTTTTTATAGAATGAGTATTATTATTATTATTATTATTATTATTATTAAAGTTTGATAGACATTTTGTTTGATGCGCGCACACACACACACACACATACACACATATATATATATATATTATACGAATTTCTATTTTCTGTTATTAAAATTTTTATAATTATTTTATTATTATTATCTATTATTAGTATTATTATGAGTATTTAAAGATTTTTTTAAAGATTATATTTTAATTATTTATTTATTTTTAACTTAGTAGGAATTATTATTTTAACATTATTTTAAATGAATTACTACTAGTGGTTATATTGTAATTTATATTAGGATGTATGATTTATGATATATTTTTCATCTCTAATATACCCTAGAATCGGAATATTTTAATTTAAGAGGAAGTCCCTTATCGTTTTTCTGAGAATGAATACTAATGAAATAGACATTGGTTTGATATATGAAGTCTATTTTAACTTATTTTAATTTAAATCCTTTTCTATATCATTCTAATTTTTATCTCTTTCTTTGTGTTTTCCCCCTCCCTCCTTTTATGTTTATCTTTCTAACGTTTCATGTTTTAATGATTTAATTATTTTAACGGATTTTTTAAAATTAATAAGATATTGTGGGATACTAGTAAGAATAGTTATTTTTTCAAATTGTATTGAAATTATGTTGCACAATTTAGTTTTGTACCGTAGGTATGTCCCATTATATATTAAATTAAATTTCAATGTTAAATTTGACATGTATGTTAATATCATATTACAGCTAAATTTTCCAGGTCAGGTTAATGCTAGTTTATAGATAAAGCTTATTTTATTTTTATTTTTATTTTTTATTTTTTTATAATTTTTTATTTTTTTATAATTTTTTATATTTATATGTATTTTTCTAATTTCTTTTGTCTTTTGTGATAGAATGAATATTATAATTATTATGTCATTTTTCATCATATTTAGATTTCTGCTTTGGTCTCACTACCAACCAAGTCTGCGGGGAGACCTAAGGCAGGTAGTGGCGTGTTGTTATGGCTCCATTTCATGTTTTTCTATCATCCCTATCATCCTCAGCAATACATAGATAAAGTTTTCCTTAGTGTGTGGGCTGTACTTAATAAGACAATTTTTTGTATATCTCTTAAGCTGGGGTTTCCAGGTATTCTTTCAATGTGTTGTTTTGTTCCATTTTTTATCATTCCAAGTGCACCTACTATCACTGGCACAACTCTTGTTTTCGATTTCCACATTTTTTCTATTTCAATTTCCAGGTCTTTATATTTTGACAGTTTTTCAAATTCCTTGATTGCTTTGTTACAATCCGCTGGACAAGCCATATCAATTAATAGACAAGTTTTCTCCTTCTGGTTTTTAACAATAATGTCTGGCCTGTTTGCTTCAATTTTTCTGTCTGTGTATATGGTGTAATCCCATAGAATGGTTACATCTTCTATTTCTGTAACCGGTGCTGGGTGATGTTCATACCAGTGTTTGTTTACAGATTTTCCATAATGTTTGCACATTGTCCAATGTAAATATTGCCCAACTCTATCGTGGCGATTTTTATATTCGTTTGGGGCAAGCACAGAACACCCTGAGATTAGGTGGTCTATTGTTTCTTGGTGTTTATCACAAAACCTGCATTTTGGGTCCATATTATTATGCATAATATTTGCCTGAAAGTTTCTCGTGAAAAGATTTTGGTCTTGTGCTACAAGTATAAATCCTTCAGTTTCAGACTTTAATCCAGATGCACGTAACCATCGATGAGTATTAACTTTGTCAACATTGGATTTATTGGCACGTACTGGATATTGGCCATGCAGAGGTTTGTCTTGCCAGCGCTGTTTCATCTTTTCAAGAGCTTTATCTTTGGCTTTCATTTTCATATTTTTTGCCGCAATAGTTGGTTCTTGGCTTCTGTTTTGATTTTCTACAGAATCTACTAACTGTAAATCTTGTTTGTATTTACTGCCTTCTTTTATTATTGAATATTTTTTCTTTCTTTCTTCATGTTGCCTTACTAATTGCAACATCCAATCTTTTGTTGTCTCTATGTATGTTAGTAAGCCAATAGTTGTTGTCTTGTATGACAATTCCAGCTGAATAAGACCCCTTACACCTTCTTTACGGGGTATGTATAGACGGTCTACATCAGCCTTTGGATGATGCATCTTATGCTTAGAAAGAAGCTTTCTTGTTTTAGATTCATTCGCCTGATGTCGTTTAGAGTCCAGTTTAAGATGTTGAAGCTATATTGGACAACTGGGATTGCAAGGCTATTAATGGCCATAACTCTGTTCTGTGAATTTAATTCAGTTTTTAATATCATTCGTAGCCTTCTATAGTACTCTTTACGCACTATTTCTTTCATTTTTTTATGGTGAATGTTTTCGCTCTCATTTACACCTAGGTATTTATAAGCTTCTTCTGGTTTCAATTCTTTTATTGTTACAGCAGGGTCTAGGCTAATTGAGGATGTTTCTTGTATTGATCCACGTAAAACTGTAGCTTTAGCACATTTATTCAAATTAAATTTCATTCCAATGTCTTCGCTGAAGCATTTTACAGTTTGCAGAAGACCTTCCAGCTCATTATTATTATTATTATTATTATTATTATTATTATTATTATTATTATTATTATGTCATTTTTCATCATATTTCGATTTCTGCTTTGGTCTCACTACCAACCAAGTCTGCAGGGAGACCTAAGGCAGGTCGTGCCGTGTTGTTATGGCCCCATCTGATGTTTTTCTGTCTTCCCTACCATCCCTAGCATTACATAGATAATGTTTTCCTTAGTGTGTGGGCTGTACTTAATAAGACAATTTTTTGTATATCTCTTAAGCTGGGGTTTCCAGGGATTCTTTCAATGTGTTGTTTTGTTCCATTTGTTATCATTCCAAGTGCACCTACTATCACTGGCACAACTCTTGTTTTCGATTTCCACATTTTTTCTATTTCAATTTCCAGGTCTTTATATTTTGACAGTTTTTCAAATTCCTTGATTGCTATGTTACAATCCACTGGACAAGCCATATCAATTAATAGACAAGTTTTCTTCTTCTGGTTTTTAACAATAATGTCTGGCCTGTTTGCTTCAATTTTTCTGTCTGTGTAGATGGTGTAATCCCATAGAATGGTTACATCTTCTATTTGTGTAACCGGTGCTGGGTGATGTTCATACCAGTGTTTGTTTACAGATTTTCCATAATGTTTGCACATTGTCCAATGTAAATATTGCCTAACTCTATCGTGGCGATTATTATTATTATTATTAGTAGTAGTAGTAGTAGTAGTATTAGTATTAGTATTAGTAGTAGTAGGAATTTTATTATTTTTATCATAATTATCAATACGTCTGAGATAAATTTGTTTGATACATACATGCATATATAAATGCATATGTATGTGAATGCACATGTATATACATGTGTGTATAAATATATGTGCATATACATATATTTGTTCTCTCTTTATTGTTTTATTTGTTATTATTATTATTTTTAATATCATTATTATCTATTATTATTATTGCTAGTATTTTAGATAATCTTTAAGTTAGAATAAATTACTACTAGTGGTTATAATGTAATTTATGTTAGGATATAGGATTTATTTTTCACCATAAATATTCCATATAGTCGGTATGTTTTAATTTAAGGGTAAAAATCAATTGTAACGTTTCTAAGAATGAATTATATACGTCGGTTTCGATCTTAGGTTGTTTTATTTTTTAATTATTTTAAAATCCGTTCTATCGTGATTTCTCCTTTTTTCTTTCCTTCTTTTTGTGTATTTCCCCCTTCTGTTAGGTTTATCAAATTTTTTCATGTTTCTATATTTATATTTTTAATTTTAGTATTTTTAATTATTTTAACAATTTTAAAAAAATTAGCATTAATTTTTAAAATAATAGTAAGAGTAGGTATTTTTTCAAATTGTATTAAAATTATGATGTAAAATTTTTTTGGTACCGTAAATATATCCCGGTATATTTGAAATTAAATTTCATAGTTAAATTTTTCCAGATTTTTCTGAGAAAACAGTTAGGTGGTTTGATATACTATTATGAGAAATGGTGTCAACATTTATTTCTCGTGATACTGTATTTCCTTTTTATTGTATCTCTTTGTCCTTTCTTTTTCTCTTCTTGCTTTCCATTCAGTTTTTCTGTTTCCCATTTTTCTTTTTCCTCTTTTTTCTTTTTCCCTTTTTTTCTCTTCTTTACATTAATCAATCGTCTATCTTTTCTTTATCCTCGCTTTTCTCTTTCTTTGGGGTTCTTTTTCGAGTGAGCGAGAAATTTTCGTAAATAACCGTTACAAATGTCTGTTCTAATATGGACATGTGAGCCTCTATGCAAAATTAAATAAAAGAAAAGAAATTTTCTTTGTGGAGGGATATTTTGAAGACCAACTGTTGTACCATTTGGGTCTGACGAGCCGCAGTAATAGCATCAAAACGCGGTGAAATATGTATTAGCCATTGTAATAATCTAAAATCTTTTATAAATTATATTACTCTGTTAAATAAATGAATTTAACATTGAGTTCTCTTGAGTTCGTCTCTACTGGAATTTCCTTGGATTGCATATCAAGTGTACTATATATATATATATATATATATATATATATATATATATATATTACCGGTCATAATTATTAGGCTACCCCAGTTTTTTTAAATGATGTATTTTATCCTATTTTTAGTATTTATTGCCATGTAGATAATTCTATATGAAAATAGAATGGTTCTTTTGTTAATAGTGCACAATAACATGTGCATCAAATGTGCTGTTTTAGTGTCCACTTTTTGTGCTCTTTTCCCTATGTTAGTTTCTTCTTCTTATTGGCTGGACGAAGCAAAGATTTCCTGGCTGCCTTGTAAAATTTTGCAAAGTGGTAATAACAAAAAAAAAATCTATTTTCATTTAGAATTATCCACTTGGCAATAAATACTAAAAATAATATGAAATACATCATTTTTTTTAACTGGGGTGGCCTAATAATTATTGCCGTTAGTGTATATATATATATATATATATATATATATATATATATATATATATAGCAAAATTTAAATGAGATAGACAGAAACGATATCGAAATGTTCCCTATATTTAATATGGATTACTAGAATTCACACACGCAGAGGCGTATATATATATATATATATATATATATATATATATATATATATGTATGGCACAAAAATACATTGTACATACTAACACAGATATGTTGTACACACATAGTGCACATATTAGAGACGCACGTATTAAGCAAAGACACCTGATACATACACATTTGCATTACACACATGTGGAACTCGCTCCGGTATTCTTGCTTTCCTGACGGCTACAACCTCCAGAAATTTAAATACAAAGTCAATACTCATCTACTAACCACTGGACTCTAGCTCACTCCCCTCCCCTGTATAACCTTCCCTTTCTCTCCACCTATGTATCTGTCATCGCACCTGCATTCTCAGCTTTCTATTGTTCCTTTCTAACTAGTTTGTACTCCTCACTCTTTTCTAATTAATCTTTTTACATTTATGTAGCCCCCTGCACATCAGTGGCCTTGCTCGGGGTGAAAAGATTAAAAAAAAAATATAGTGAACATAGAGCTCACGGAACACGCATTACATGCATCACATACAATACACACAAGCTACAAAATTTCTATGCTCAAGCCATCTTGCTGTAATCGCATGAATTTTACCAAATCTATATCCAAATCTGGATACACTATGAACGAACATTCTACACACATGAAATATACATTGAGCGCATAGAATCGTAGACGAGATAATCGCAAGAATAACTCATATTACACGTTCTAGAAATATTTTTCAGGTACTAGGAATTTCTTGAGGTCATCAATAAGGATTAGTATTTTCATTCAAAGAATTAAACTTGTGGCATGTTACTTTTGGAGACATTTTCAGGCAAGAATGTTCAAGCTGCCGCTTGTGATCCCTTGTTTCCTGTTTGCGATTAGGTTTCCGATTCCATCTTTTAAAGGCTTCTCATTCTCTTGCACTCCCAGTAATCCTTTACATTTTTATGCTTCTATAACTTTGTTTAGGGTGAAAATATTTTAATAAAAAAAATTCTTCACTTGACCTGGCATCTATAATTTTTTTTACAATTATATTTTTTACAATGATAATAATAATAATAATGGCTTGTCCAGCAGATTGTAACAAAGCAATCAAGGAATTTGAAAAACTGTCAAAATATAAAGACCTGGAAATTGAAATAGAAAAAATGTGGAAATTGAAAACAAGAGTTGTGCCAGTGATAGTAGGTGCACTTGGAATGATAAAAATGGAACAAAACAACCCATTGAAAGAATCCCTGGAAACCCCAGCTTAAGAGATATACAAAAAATTGTCTTATTAAGTACAACCCACACACTAAGGAAAACTTTATCTATGTAATGCTAGGGATGATAGGGAAGATAGAAAAATATGAAATGGAGCCATAACAACACGCCACGACCTGCCTTAGGTCTCCCCGCAGACTTGGTTGGTAGTGAGACCAAAGCAGAAATCGAAATATGGTGAAAAATGACACAATAATAATAACAAGGAATACAACAATACATTGAACGAATTCTTGCAAATCCCGGCTTAAGAGATATACAAAAAATTGTCTTGATAAATACAGTCCACACACTAAGAACTTCGTCTATGTAACGCTTGAGATGTTATGGGAGATATGAAAAAACATGAAATGTAGCCATAACAACGCACCGCTACCTGCCTTGGGTCTTTCTGCAGACTTGGTAGGTAGTGTGACCATAGCAGAAATAAAATTATGATGAAAATGACCTAATAATATTATTGATATTATTTCTATTTCCTAATATTCTCTTTCACAGATAGTTTTCTTTTTTCTTCACAATTATTTTCTGTTTCTTCGTTCTCTTTCACTTTCTTCTATTCATTGTCGTATTTGTTACTCTCTTTCCTTCCTCTTGATTCTCTTCTCGTTTATATCAGCATATATCTTCTTCCTTGCTCAGTTATTCTTCTTCTACGCTGTTTTTCTATTTTTCTTTTTCCTTCTTTCTTCTTTTTCTTCTTCTTCTTTCTTCGTCATTTTCTTTTTCTTCTTTCTTCTTTTTCTTCTGTATTCTTCTTTTTCTTCTTTTTCTTCTTTATTCTTCTGTATTCTTCTTTTTCTTCTTTCTTCTTCTTTTTCTTCAGTATTCTTCTACTTTTATCTTCTTATTTTTCTTCTTGTTTTTCCTATTCCTCTTGTTATTTTTCTTCTTCTTTCTTCTTCTTTCTTTTTCTTCTCTTTTTACTTCTACTTTCTCCTTCTTCTTCATCTTTTTCTTCTTTCTTCTTCTTTTTTCTTTCTTCTTTTTTCTTTTTCTTCTTTTTCTTCTTTTCTTTTTCTTTTTCTTCTTTTCTCTTTCTTTCTTTCTTTTTCTTTCTTCTTTTTCTTCTTCTTTCTTTCTCTTTTTCTTCTTTTTCTTCTTCTTTTCTTCTTCTTCTTTTTCTTCTTTTTTTCTTCTTCTGCTGCTACTGCTGCTTGATATTTCGCGTTATTTTCTCCTTAACTTCTATTTTCCTTTTTTTCCTTCCCTCCTCAACCCCTTCTTTCTTTTTTTTCTGTATGCTTCTTCTTCTTTTTTGTTGTTTTCTTCTTCTTTTTCTTCTTGTTTTTCCAATTCCTCTTGTTATTTTTCTTCTTTTTTCTTTTTTCTTTTTATCTTCTTTCTTTTTCTTTTTCTTCTCTTTTTACTTCTAATTTCTCCTTCTTCTTCATCTTCTTTTTCTTCTTTCTTCTTTCTTCTTTTCTCTTTTTTCTCTATCTTCTTCTTCTTTTTCTTTCTTTTTCTTTCTTCTCTTTTTCTGCTTTACTTTTTCTTGCTCTTTTTCTTCTTTTTCTTTTATCTAATTCTTCTTCTTCTTCTTCCTCTGCTGCTACTGCTGCTTGATATTTCATGTTATTTTCTCTTTCACTTCTATTTTTCTTTCTTTTCCTTCCCTCACCAACCCTTTTCTTAGCTTATATTTTTCTTGGTGACTCCCCTTCTTCTATTACTTTCAATACACCACATGAATGTTAAACGTTCCAAGATCTCTTTCATCACAATCTCTCTCACAGATTTAAAGTGTCACATTCTTTCCTGACGTATCTATTTTCTTAAAAAAATAACTTTTTGCTCAGATGCCCTTCCTACCACATTCGAAGAAATATCTGCATTTAAGTTACTTCAGGCATTTAGTAATACATCATATATCACATACCATTTTAAATACTCTTTACTTTTCCTCCTTTGACATTTTCAATTCCCAATTGATTAATAAGTTACTTCACGACTTCTGCTACAATGAACTTAGCTGACTGGTGCTCCCTATGTATGAATTTACATGAGCTACTAGACTAGCAACTAGGTCCCACTTCTTAGATGAAGCAGTCGAGACGCAGTGTAACTTGGCAGTTAGGACGGACATTTCTATCTGCTGACTAATAACACTCTTATTTTGTATATATGTTCTGTTATTCCAATACACTGGTTCAACCTACAGTCTTCCTAGCCCTAGCAGGCCACAACATTCTCCAAGACCACTTTCCTCTTTGTATATTAGAAACTTCATGTTTTCTCTTTCTGATTGTAAGCATCTTTGCTTCTGGTATTTTTAAACTTCTTAGTTACTTGGAGTACCATTCATAGTTTTCCCTGAATACTTTCTGGTTGTCTGATGTTTTCCATTTATCTCTGAAGAAACTTCCAGCATTCACTACCAGTGAGGAAAATAGATATTACATCTTCTTCTTCTATGTGCCTTGTCCATTCAGGGCATAGGCGATCATGGCTTTCCACGTTTCCCTATCCCTGGTGGCACTGAGCACGCCTTCTCCTGTTACACCGTGCAATCCTCGTTCCGTCATCCACCTGATTAGGTCCTTCAAATATGTTATCCGTTGCTTTTGGATCGAGCATGTCAGCAATGAGGTCTTGGAAATAATGGAAACAAAAAGGAAATTAATACTGAACATCAACAAGAGACAGCTAAAATTTGGGGGACATTCAAAGATAAAGGAAAAACTTGAAGCAACTGAAATGTGGTTCTACAGAAGGATGCTGCGAATATCATGGATCGAGCATGTGAGCAATGATGAGGTCTTGGAAATGATGGAAACAAAAAGGAAATTAATACTGGGCATCAGGAAGAGACAGCTGAAGTTCCTGGGACACGCAATGAGGAAGGAGGGCCTGGAAAACCTGATACTAACAAGCCAGATAGAGGGGAAAAAGAGACAGGGGAAAGCAACGGATATGACATCAAAGCTTTTAAATGTCACATTTGATTTACTCATAATTTTCGTTCTGATTGAAGGATTTGTAATATAATCGATCATGACCAGGCATTTCGATATCAGTAACTTCCTCACCGACGTGACGTGGCTGATTGTGTCTTGTCTACAAATATTTTCATGGCAACGGATAAAACGGGATTTTTAACCTTGGGCCCTGCAATTGAGCGTGCTAGTAGATTAGAAACCCGGTGCCAATTTTTACTGCTGTAAAGCTAAATCTAATCTCCACTTCTCCTCCAAGAATTTCCTTCCTTGTACTTGCTGTTTGTAGAATTCCCTTCTATGTGGAACTTACCTCCCTGACGTCTACAATCTTCAACAACTGAAATGCAGCATCAATCGACATCTTCTTTCGTCTTGAATCCCGTTCATATTTGGTCTTTTACTTAGTAATCCCTTATTCTCATATTCCCTCATTCTCATATTCCCTTATTCTCATATTCCCTTTCACTTTCACAACCTGTAAAAAATTCTTGTCCTTTCCACAGCCCTCTCTATTCTCTTTCACTCCCTGTAACTCCCAGCGTACCAGTGGCATTCCCCTTGATCTTTTGTCCTTTCCTCTATCCTCCTTATTCTCAGTCTTTTTTTTTTTTCACTTACACTTGATTAGGATGTGCGTTGTGGTGCAGTGGATATCGGCTTGGAACGAGAAATCGAGGAGCCGAGTTCAAATTCCAGTTGAATTCATTGCATTCATTTACGCGCAAATACCCTTGGGAAAGGTATTAATCTGTCTCTTCCTTCCAGTTATGGGTTAAATAACAGGACAGATTGGGTTCTATAGCCTTGGTCGGCAACCAGTCTACCGCAGAAAGCAATGGCAACCTACTGCGGGATAATCTTCTGCCCAGTCAGTCATGTCTCTTTCGAGACATGATCGCCCAAGCGTGTATCACGTATGGCACTTCACTGACTGACACTTGATTAAACACGTGTTTACTACTAGCCTTGCTTTTGATGACATGATATAACTACTTTATTATTCACAATATTTATATTCAGATCATTGTCATCGTCTTTGTTGTTTTTAGCCCAATGATCCAGACTTCATCAGATGTTAAAAACAACAATGATGAGGAAAATAGGTCAGATATCTTTCTTCTTCTATGTGCCCTGTCCCTTCGAGATGTAGGCGATCATGGCTTTCCACGTTTCCTGATCCCTGGTGGCTCTGAGCGCACCTTCTCCTGTTACACCATGCAACCCTCGTTCCTTCATCCACCTGATTCGTCTTCTTCTATGTGCCCTGTCTCTTCGAGATATAGGCGATCATGGCTTTCCACGTCTCCCGATCCCTGGTGGCTCTGAGCGCACCTTCTCCTGTTACACCATGCAACCCTCGTTCCTTCATCCACCTGATTCGTCTTCTTCTATGTGCCCTGTCCCTTCGAGATGTAGGCGATCATGGCTTTCCACCTCTCCCGATCCCTGGTGGCTCTGAGCGCAACTTCTCCTGTTACACCATGCAATCCTCGTTCCATCATTCACCTGATTAATTCCTTCAAATATGTTATCCGTTATTCCGTTACTTTCCCCTGTCTCTTTTCCTCATTGCGTGTCCCAGGAATTTCAGCTGTCTCTCAGTATTAATTTCCTTTTTATTTCCATCATTTCCAAGACCTCATCATTGCTCACATGATCGATCCATGATATTTGAATCATCCATAAATAGTGTGAATAATTATAATTTCTCATCTAAGAGATTCAGAGAGAAATTATTAATGTTTGTTTAGATTTTGGAATACATCTTTTAGCAATTCTTCATGTCTTCGGATTTCTGTGTCATATCTTCAGTTTTCAGCGCGTAGGCGATCATGGCTTTTCACTTCTCTCTCTCCCTAGTGGCTCTCAGCGCGCCTTCTCCTGTTACACCATGCAACTCACGTTCCATCATCCACCTGATTAGGTCCTTCAAATATGTTATCCGCTGCTTTCCTCTGTCCCTTTTTCCCTCTATCTGGCCTGTTAGTATCACGTTCTCCAAGCCGTCCTTCCTCAGTGCATGTCCCAGGAACTTCAGCTGTTTCTTCCTGATGCTCAGTATTAATTTCTTTTTCATCATTTTCAAAACCTCATCATTGCTCACAGACTCGACCCATGTTATCCGCAGCATCCTTCAGTTGCTTCAAGTTTTTCCTTCATCTTTGTTGATATTGTCCAGCATTCACTGCCATATTGAAGAACTGACATCACATAGCAATCCAGTACTCTCTTCTTGCTTTCCCTTAATCTTTGATGATATTGTCCAACATTCACTGCCCTATTGAAGAACTGACATCACATAGCAATCCAGTACTTTCTTCTTTGTTTTCCTTCATCTTTGATAATATTGTCCAACATTCACTGCCATATTGAAGAACTGACATCACATAGCATCCAGTACTCTCTTCTTTGTTTCCCTTCACTTAATGATATTGTCCAAACATTCACTGCCATATTGAAGAACTGACATCACATAGCAATCCAGTACTCTCTTCTTTTGTTTCCTTCATCTTTAATGATATTGTCCAACATTCACTGCCATATTGAAGAACTGACATCACATAGCAATCCAGTACTCTTCTTCTTTGTTTCCCTTCATCTTAATGATATTGTCCAACATTCACTGCCATGTTGAAGAACTGACATCACATAGCAATCCAGTACTCTCTTCTTGGTTTCCTTAATCTTTGATGATATTGTCCAACATTCACTGCCCTATTGAAGAACTGACATCACATAGCAATCCAGTACTCTCTTCTTTGTTTTCCTTCATCTTTGATAATATTGTCCAACATTCACTGCCATATTGAAGAACTGACATCACATAGCAATCCAGTACTCTCTTCTTTGTTTCCCTTCATCTTTAATGATATTGTCCAACATTCACTGCCATATTGAAGAACTGACATCACATAGCAATCCAGTACTCTCTTCTTTTGTTTCCCTTCATCTTTAATGATATTGTCCAACATTCACTGCCATATTGAAGAACTGACATCACATAGCAATCCAGTACTCTCTTCTTTGTTTCCCTTCATCTTTAATGATATTGTCCAACATTCACTGCCATATTGAAGAACTGACATCACATAGCAATCCAGTACTCTCTTCTTGGTTTTAATCTTTGATGATATTGTCCAACATTCACTGCTCCCATTGAAGAACTGACATCACATAGCAATCCAGTAATTTCTTCTTTGTTTTCCTCCATCTTTGATAATATTGTCCAACATTCACTGCCATATTGAAGAACTGACATCACATAGCAATCCAGTACTCTCTTCTCTTTGTTTCCCTTCATCTTTAATGATATTGTCCAACATTCACTGCCATATTGAAGAACTGACATCATATAGCAATCCAGTACTCTCTTCTTGTTTTCCTTCATCTTTGATGATATTGTCCAAGATTCACTGCCATATTGAAGAACTGACATCACATAGCAATCCAGTACTTCTTCTTTGTTTCCTTCATCTTTAATGATATTGTCCAACATTCACGTTTCATATTGAAGAACTGACATCACATAGCAATCCAGTACTCTCTTCTTGGTTTCCTTAATCTTTGATGATATTGTCCAACATTCACTGCCCTATTGAAGAACTGACATCACATAGCAATCCAGTACTCTCTTCTTTGTTTTCCTTCATCTTTGATAATATTGTCCAACATTCACTGCCATATTGAAGAACTGACATCACATAGCAATCCAGTACTCTCTTCTTTTGTTTTCCCTTCATCTTTGATAATATTGTCCAACATTCACTGCCATATTGAAGAACTACTATCACATAGCAATCCAGTACTCTCTTCTTGGTTTCCTTAATCTTTGATAATATTGTCCAACATTCACTGCCATATTGAAGAACTGACATCACATAGCAATCCAGTACTCTTCTTTTGTTTCCTTCATCTTTAATGATATTGTCCAACATTCACTGCCATATTGAAGAACTGACATCACATAGCAATCCAGTACTTTCTTTTGTTTCCTCATCTTTAATGATATTGTCCAACATTCACTGCCATATTGAAGAACTGACATCACATAGCAATCCAGTACTCTCTTCTTGGTTTCCTTAATCTTTGATGATATTGTCCAACATTCACTGCCCTATTGAAGAACTGACATCACATAGCAATCCAGTACTCTCTTCTTTGTTTTCCTTGGTCTTTGATAATATTGTCCAACATTCACTGCCATATTGAAGAACTGACATCACATAGCAATCCAGTACTCTCTCTTTATTTCCTTCATCTTTAATGATATTGTCCAACATTCACTGCCATATTGAAGAACTGACATCATATAGCAATCCAGTACTCTTCTTCTTTGTTTTCCTTCATCTTTGATGATATTGTCCAACACTGCCCTATTGAAGAACTGACATCACATAGCAATCCAGTACTCTCTTCTTTGTTTCCCTTCATCTTTAATGATATTGTCCAACATTCACTGCCATATTGAAGAACTGACATCACATAGCAATCCAGTACTCTCTTCTTGGTTTCCCTTAATCTTTGATGATATTGTCCAGCATTCACTGCCCTATTGAAGAACTGACATCACATAGCAATCCAGTACTCTCTTCTTTGTTTCCCTTCATCTTTGATGATATTGTCCAACATTCACTGCCATATTGAAGAACTGACATCACATAGCAATCCAGTACTCTCTTCTTGGTTTCCCTTAATCTTTGATGATATTGTCCAACATTCACTGCCATATTGAAGAACTGACATCACATAGCAATCCAGTACTCTCTTCTTGGTTTCCCTTAATCTTTGATGATATTGTCCAACATTCACTGCCATATTGAAGAACTGACATCATATAGCAATCCAGTACTCTCTTCTTTGTTTTCCTTCATCTTTGATGATATTGTCCAACATTCACTGCCATATTGAAGAACTGACATCACATAACAATCCAGTACTCTCTTCTTGGTTTCCCTTAATCTTTGATGATATTGTCCAACATTCACTGCCATATTGAAGAACTGACATCACATAGCAATCCAGTACTCTCTTCTTGGTTTCCCTTAATCTTTGATGATATTGTCCAACATTCACTGCCATATTGAAGAACTGACATCATATAGCAATCCAGTACTCTCTTCTTTGTTTCCCTTCATCTTTAATGATATTGTCCAACATTCACTGCCATATTGAAGAACTGACATCACATAGCAATCCAGTACTCTCTTCTTGGTTTCCCTTAATCTTTGATGATATTGTCCAACATTCACTGCCCTATTGAAGAACTGACATCACATAGCAATCCAGTACTCTCTTCTTTGTTTCCCTTCATCTTTAATGATATTGTCCAACATTCACTGCCATATTGAAGAACTGACATCACATAGCAATCCAGTACTCTCTTCTTGGTTTCCCTTAATCTTTGATGATATTGTCCAGCATTCACTGCCATATTGAAGAATTGACATCACATAGCAATCCAGTACTCTCTTCTTTGTTTTCCTTCATCCTTGATGATATTGTCCAACATTCACTGCCCTATTGAAGAACTGACATCACATAGCAATCCAGTACTCTCTTCTTTGTTTTCCTTCATCTTTGATAATATTGTCCAACATTCACTGCCCTATTGAAGAACTGACATCACATAGCAATCCAGTACTCTCTTCTTTGTTTTCCTTCATCTTTGATAATATTGTCCAACATTCACTGCCATATTGAAGAACTGACATCACATAGCAATCCAGTACTCTCTTCTTTGTTTCCCTTCATCTTTAATGATATTGTCCAACATTCACTGCCATATTGAAGAACTGACATCATATAGCAATCCAGTACTCTCTTCTTTGTTTTCCTTCATCTTTGATGATATTGTCCAACATTCACTGCCATATTGAAGAACTGACATCACATAGCAATCCAGTACTCTCTTCGTTTCTAGCGAAATTGTAAGGTTTCTTAAGACTTTACTTAACTTCTGGAATGCTTTCTTCGGCATGCCAATTCGCTTCCTGATGCTCAGTATAAATTTGCAACTCGCCTGGTATATTGGAGGCAAGATTTATGAAAGAAAAAAATAACAAGTTTGTTTGGATGTGGGAATAATGTGGGAATAATGTGGGAATAATGTGGGAAATTGAAGACATATTCACAAGAGCGAAAATTGATAGAAAGTGTGGCGAGCCATGATTGTCTAAGGCATAAAGGGAAATGGTACCTAAAAGCAAAAGTGGTTTTTCTGAAGAAAACGAGATGAATTAATATTTCAGAAATTCGAATTTGGCAAAGAATTTTCAATAATCTTTTTTTTTCTGTTTTGTTTTATTAAATGAACGAAAAGGGATTCACAGAAACCAACAGGGAATCTTTTATTTGAGAAAAATAACAAAAAGCCAGAGACAACGAAGAAAATTAACCGAAAGAAAAATCCCTGCTTTTGATAAGTCAGACAACGATCCTTCTGGAAGCCATATGATTGGAAGTAAAGAACTTTAGAAAAAAAAAAGCTTCTAGCTTGTAGAAACGTTAAAATAAAAAGCTTTCTCGTGAAAGGATGAAAATAGAGAAGAAAGCAAAAACGTTTAATTGAATTAAGAATAAATCAAAAATGCTTTTAAATTCACTGGCATATTTGATTGTACCTGAAATTCTGTGGAAAGCTTCAAAATAAGGTTGAAGGAAAAATGAACTGAAAAAAATCTATGATTATTTTAAAGAGAAGACTGTTTTTTTTAAATGAACACAATCGAACTTTAGAAGAAAGAAAAAAAAAATGAACGGAATTATGGGAAATAAAAACCTCCATGTTTATAACTCCAGTATCCAAGAAAGATGTATAGATTTTTTTTTCTTCCTTTCTCTCAATTTCGATTTGAAAATAAATAACGAAAGAATAAAAGTAATTTATTCAAGGCGATTCTAAATCCGAACACTTAAATTCACATCAATTTAGATTTATTAATAACCACGGAAAATGTCTTGTAATGTATCTCTCGTTGCGAATAAACGCAATTACATATAATAGCGTGTAAGCTGATTAGGCTTACGTAATTTCTCTGTGCATATGAATGCATATACGGAGCAATTTTTCAGCATATATGCACAAAACATCAGGCGCGTGTGCACGTGCATTCACACAAAGACACACGCACACACCTATACATACAAATACTTATAAGAAAACATACGGTATCGGTTCTATAGTCAGTGAAAATTTATTAATCGTTTCTATTAAATCAATTGGCGGACCTGAAGGAGACTACCACCACCTTTAAATTTGTTGTTTTTCATTTGTTTTTGCTTTTTTCGATGCAATCTTAACAATTACACCCTAAACTTACCGACTGAAAAAAAAATTTTGAAAAAATTTCAATATTTAAACAATTTTAGGTGGGGTGCTCAGTTTTTCACATAACGTTATAGTAAATCGATCCGCCATTTTGAAATCACACGCCGAAACGACATTACCACCACCTTTAAATTTGTTGTTTTTCATTTGTTTTTTACTTTTTGCAGTGCAATCTTATCGATTAAACCCTAAACTTTTCGATTGACAATTAAATTTCGTAAATATTTCAAAATTTAAACAATTTTAGAGGGGGATCAGTTTTTCATACAACCTTAAAAGTAAATCAATCCTGTGCAATCAACCTTTTTGCTTGCGCATATTCAACAACTGAAACCTTTGCGAAATGTTTGAATAAAGCTCATCTTGGAGTTTTCGAGAAAGATGCCATCGTAAAAACTGAAGAAAACTTGAAAAAGACAAAAATAACAGCAACAACTCGTGCCCCCACCAAAAAACAAACAAAAAAAAAACAAACAAACAAACAAAGCAACCCCAACGCGAGTGGTTCCAAAATGGAGGATCGATTTACTATAACGTTGCATGGGAAACTGATCGCCCCCTAAAATTGTTTAAATATTGAAAATTTTCCATATTTTTTATTATAATCGGAAACTTTATGTAATAATCGATAAGACTGCGTTGAAAAAGTAAAAAAAAAAAATGAAAAACAACAAATTTAAAGGTGGTGGTAGTCTCCTTCAGGTCCGCCAATCAATTTTTCAAAAGCTAGCTTTCTCAGGTGCTAATACTGTTATTGCTCTTTCAAGTAGTGACGGGCCTTTCTTTCCCTAAACTTTTGTTTGATTATTATCTATAAATCTGAGGCGATTTACTATTTACATTGTTCGAACTGTTGTCCTCATCTATATTCTCATGTTTACGAAGTTTCAGTCGTTGTACGCTCCGGTCTTCTTCAGTTGCTAGGAATTTCGAGCCGAACACATTATTTCGATCACTGGGGTTTATCATTCTCATTCTATGTGCATTGCCACTTCCGGATGACATGTAGTTATCTCCCTTTAACTTAACACTCTAAGTTATTTGTTCCAGGTATATTCAAGGACAAATACACCAGTGGATTAAATCGTTGGTTAGATTCAATGTTTTGACCCAAAGTATTGCGAGTTCAATACCAGGCTACAGCAGTGGTAAAAAAATTAAAAAGCAACTGGCTACAGAAGTGGCCAAAAGCACTTGGTGCGATCAAAATTAGAAACGATTTTTTATATTCTTTTTCTCTGTTGAAAAAATGAATAAAAATTAATTAAATCACAGGTTACTCTTCAGCAATGAATTGGATTTTTTTCGGTGACTGGCGTGTGTATACTCCGCTTATATACAACACGCTAAAATTTCCCTGATTTCATACGCTTATGACTTAGGGATTAGCGACTCCGACTGACACCGAATCGTTCGAATTTCGATCTCGGTTAGAAGCAAGTGGATGTCTAGCCACATTAACGAGCTGTGATACAGCGAAACAGGCTTTTATATGGATGACGAATATATATATATATATATATATATATATATATATATATATATATATATTGTATGAGTAGGTATTTGAAGGCTATCTGATGTGGACCTAAATTAGGACCATCAATAATAAGACAATGTAGGTTTAGACATATATTGAACAAAACAATACAACGATACAAGATATACACATGGAAAAGCCAAAAGAGAATACTGTACTGTAAGTCAGTCAGTGAACGCTACTAGAGTCTCCACAGAGTCTCAGCAACGGTATTTACCAACCTTCCCACGCAAGGTTAGATGTGACACAAGGTCTATTTATTGTGGGTCTTCCGGTCATATAGCCAGGCCAAAAAATGTCTGTCTATTTTTCCCCAGTCGTGATTCTACCCTTCGGTGGAACCGCGACTGGGTTAGTGCTCGCTGCTCGGAAGCAGAGAGCGCCCTCTACCCGAAGGTAGAGTGCTGACAGTGTCATAGTTGTAGAGGCAAATGCCAGCGCAGAGTCTCAGCAACTATATTTAGTTGTCCCTCCCAGTAAGGGCAACATATGACACATGGTCAGTTTTGACTGGGATTTCCGGGCTATATGGCCCGGCCAAAAAATGTCTGTCTCTTATTCCCCAGTCGTGCTTCTAACCTTCGGCGGAACCACAACTGGGTTTTTGCTCTCCGCTCGGAAGCAGAGAGCGCCCTCTACCCGAAGGTAGAGTGCTGACAGTGTCATAGTTGCAGAGGCGCAGAGTCTCAGCAACACCCCGAGCGTTAATAACCCTCGGCTACATATAGTCCTATAACGAGTCCATTATCTTATGTGGGTAATACCCCACAACACTATCACTAGGCGTTTAGTATAATAAAGAAAATTAAATAAGTTGTTGGGTATTACCTATTTATTATTCAATAATATTTCGAGACCAAAATCTTACCTTCAGAATGGTAGGGGAGCTTGTTTTCACGTTTTTGATGAAAAGCATAGTCCACGGCATTGACGCGAAGTCAAGCTCTCCTAGCATTCTGAAGATAAGATTAAATATTAATGAAAAATAAATAGGTAATATCCACATTACGTCTTTACCTTCCTTTATTATAGTAAACGCATAGTGATAACCTTCAAATACCTACTCATACACCTTACATAGACAATGCTTCAAGCAAATTACAAAACTTTACATCAGAATTCTTAAAAAGTGGTATAACAGATTATAACATATAACATGAAAGAAAGCAGAGGAACGAGGCATTTAGTATTGAGTTTAGAGAGAATATGAGCCAGTTCGGTAGCACACATTTTAATAATTATTACAGAGATACCATCGGATCCACATGCTTTTTGAAGATATAGGTTAATGATCATAGCAGAATCCATTGAAAATATTATATGCATATCACTTAACGGAGATTTAATTTTAAGGCAGAAATACCCCATGTGCGTTAAGAGTAACGTTTAAGGAGAATTTATAGGCAAATATTTAGTTTTATCAGTAGATGTTAAGACATAAACTTAAGATTTGAGGAGAGGAATAGAGATCTTAAAATTCATCTATGTGCCCTGTCTTTTTAGGACGTAGGCAATCATGGCTTTCCACGTCTCCCTATACCTGATGGCTCTTAGTATGTTTTCTCCTGTTACACCTCGCAACCCCCGTTCCGTCATCCACCTGATCAGGCTCTTCAATTATGTTATTCGCTGCCTTCCTCTGCCTCTTTTTTTTCTATCTGGCCTGTCAGTATCAGGTTCTCCGAGACCTCCTTCCTCATTGCATGTCCCAGGAACATCAGTTGTCTCTTCCTGATGCTCACTATTGATTTTCTTTTTGTTGCCATTCTTTTCAACACCTCATCATTGTTCACATGCTCGATCCATTATATCCACAGCATCCTTCTGTAGAACCACATTTCCGCTGCTTCAAAATTTTTCCTCATCTTTGATGATATTGTACAGCATTCACTGCCGTATTGAAGAACCGACATCACATAGCGATCTAGTACTCTCCTCTTTGTATCTGGTGAAATTTTCCTGTGTCTTAGTATATTACTCAACTTCTAGAATGGGTCCTTCGCTATGCCAATTCACCTTCAAATCTCTGTGTCGCACTTTCTATCTACTGATAGAACACTTCCTAGGTATTTAAATTTTTGTACTTGCTTGATTCTAGTATCCCCAACCCGTATTTGGCATTTTGGTTTGCTCTTTTTACTGATGACCATGCATTCAGTTTTCTTGCTGTTTATTTATAGTGCTTTTTGTGGCTCTCCGCAGCACCCTTCTGTAGGAGGTCTTTTAGTTTTCTTTCCGTGTCTACAATCATCACTTATTTAATACGCTTTTACAGAGTCGCCGGTAATCATTAAAGCCAAATTTGTTAGATGTTATTCGGTCATTCTTTCTCTCGGTAAACATTAACTTTTACATTTATTAGGAGCAACAACGAATAGGCGCTTGTCACGAGTTCATAGCCGAACATAGTGATTCCGGTGTGCTCTAGCGGCTTCACACAATGATGTGAAACGTGAAGAGGATTGAGGTTTCAACTGGTAGTCATGAAAATAAAGGAAAGCGTCCAAGTCAGCTTTAATCCAAGAGAGTACCTCACTGGCGCAATTCTTAATTGAAAGTTTAAAGATGTCTGCCTAGTTGGATATCACGAACAAAATTACGGGGTGATTACCAATCAGCACGCTACAAACGGAAAGAGGTCATATGAATAGTGGGTTTCTGTTTAATACATGACTGGAATGAAATATCAAAAGATACCACCTAGTGGTCTGAGTTACCAAGAGGGCAGTATTGCAGAGCCCAGCAAGAGCGAAGAGAAGTGGTAAGAAATTAATTAAGTAGAGAAGGGATTTGGCAATAGAATAATTTAATATCTGAATATCACCAAAATAAAAGCCGCTAAAATGTTTAAGTCACTGATATAAACAGGGTGTATCAAAAGTACTTTTACAAACTTTGGAGGCTCTTTCATCAGAACAAAACATTGACAAAAGTTCATATAATCGGAAACCCTTTGTTTTTGATATATTTATGTCGTTTTTAGATGGTTGTATTTGTTGTGGAGTAGTTTTTGAACTTAAGGTAATAATCCTTTTATGTTGGTTGTTAATTGACTAAAGGCCCCCAAAATGTTAGAAACTTGGTAATCTTCTACTGTAAGTTGACTCCTTAGCATTCGACTAACTGCCGACTAATATCAACTGTCTAGTAACTCTACTGAACTCCAATGGAACTCTCTAGAACTTCTATGAATTTCCCAAGAACTTCTCGTTAACTTCCTGTTAACTCTTATTAATATAGGAGGGAGAGTCAATTATCTGAGGAATAGGTGTGTTTCACCGTAACAGTATTGTCATACAGACTCGGTGTTGTGGGATCTCCCCTTTTTGTCTATGATAATGGACTCGACTGAATATACATATACTCCTACCATAGAGTGTTGAGAATAATTGTAGAGATCCGTGCCAGTTATCGGAGAGTACCGGAACTGATACGAGAGATACCAAAGTTACACAGACACTACCGCATCAGAAGTCAGACTAGCTCTGAGCTCCACTCAGCTAGAATAATATGCACGGATATGCTATTTCCAACGACTTCATTTCAAGACTTGTATATATTTATTTCTTACTAATAGTATTCCTGGATTTACTAACCTGCGTTCAATTTTGTATATAACGTTCAATATAACCTACTTTTCTATCTCCATATCTGTTTTTGTTGTTCATTATTTTGTGCGGTTCCTCACCCGGAATTCACAATACTAGGTTACAATCATAAGTCGTATACATTTGTGTCTACACTATTTACACTGTCCTCATCATTATTGCCATGTATACGACTTTTCGGCTGTTTGTATCATTCGGCTTTCTTCAGTTTCTAGAAATTTCGGACTCACCCGCCTGAGCCTGAGGGATGTTCAAGGCTATTTCTTCCATGCGGGCAATGATGTCTTAGTATGGTATCCGCCTGATGGTTGTTGCGAAGTTAAGGTCCTTGGTCAGCACTTGGTCAGCAGATCCTTGGTCAGCACTTGGTCAGCAGATCCTTGGTCAGCACTTGGTCAGCAGATCCTTGGTCAGCACTTGGTCAGCAGATCCTTGGTCAGCAGATCCTTGGTCAGCACTTGGTCAGCAGATCCTTGGTCAGCACTGACTTTTCAGAAGCACTCACTTGATGTTAATTGATGTTGACAACTGCTTTCACAGAAGATGAGGACAATGTAAATAGCGTAGATTTTTTTTTTTACATTTAAGCGTATCGTATACAAATACTAGATCATCTGACAATTAACACAAACGAAAAAAGTAAAATTGCACACCTACAAAATCGGATACAAACGACTGAAATCATTTTGGAAAAACCCAGACCAAGGGAAATTTCACAAGTCAGTAGAATGCTGGATCCTGATTGGATAGAAAATAGAAAATTGATCTATGACGCCAGTCAATTTTTTTTTTTTTCACACCTAATATGAAAATGCCGCTGGAACCTGTAACACGACGATGATACACTATTTAATCTTGTACCGTGACTGGTCAAAATCAGTTAGAATGGGATTGGTATCTGATAGCAACTTGTCGCCATGTAAGGGAAAAACTTTAAGCCGAAGTCATGTCTTGCCGACATACATTCATTCTTACCTTTACTTGCAATTTTCCTTTCTTTATTTTCACTCCAAGCCGCCAAAGAAAACAACATCAACAACAGAGCCTTCCAACTTTCTGCGATGAGTACACTTTCGTTATTTGTTTCACTTTCTTTCTCACACTGTCGCCAACCTACCAAAAATGGGAATGGATCATCAATTCTGCTACTATCAGTATACGCCCCGGGACACTTAGCTACTTACTATTATCGACCATGAATTTTCCGTAGGATCTTTTAATACTTACATTTCACTTTGAACAATTAACTACATGCATTTTCTCAATGAAAATTTTATTTTTCTTCTTAAGAATTTGTTACTCTGTTAATAAAAAAATTAATTTAATATAGAAAAAACTATTTTATCTTTCAGTATTTCAACATCTAACCTTCAGCCTTCTGATATTTTAAATTGTGGGGACTTTGATTGTGTTTGGCACAAGGCCAATTTGACAAGCATAGCCGATGTCTCTACAAGTGAATTTATTGAACAATTCGTGCATTTATGTAGAGTTATAGAAATGTTTTATATTAAAAGAACGGTGGGCACAATATGAGCGTTTTCCTAGTTGATATTGTGGAGTGTTCGCTTGCAGAAAACCAAGCCACTCAAACCAAACATCACGAAAGAGGAGAGGTTGGCAATCAGGACCCTACAGATGCAACATAGATGATAACAATAGTCCGAATAATGTAAATACTTTAAATACTACCTCATCTCAGAAATATAGACAAATAGAATGATCTATTATTAAACGTCATATAAATGGCAACAACAATGAGGACAATAGTCGGAATAATGTAAATACTGTAAATACTCCCTCATCTCAGAAATATGGACAAATAGAATGATCTATAATTAAACGTCATAAAAATGGCAACAAAGATGAGGACAATAGTCCGAATAATGTAAATACTGCAAATACTACCTCATCTCAGTAATATAGACAAATCGAATGATCTATTATTAAACGTCGTACAAATGACAACAAAGATGAGGACAATAGTCCGAATAATATAAATACTGTAAATACTACCTCATCTCAGAAATATGGACAAAAAATAAAAGTAATGATGGATAAATATATCCGGTTTATGTACTTTTTGTTCCGAAAGGTTTTGCTTATTCTACTCGCCATGACGTCTGTAAGAAATACTCTACACTAACTGCAACGGTTATTTTTGACTCACTAGCCTTCTTTATTTAAGTGTTATAGTTCTACAAATATTTTTACGGGTTCTGTTTGATAGTGCAAAAAAAGGTTTAAAAAGTTAAGTAAAGGATTGATATTCAGAAAACTTAAACTAGAATCTCGTCCCACTACCACTCCCTAATTATCTAAATAACCAGAAATTCATCTTATATTTTCTAAAATAAATCGTTTTCACAATTTATTTTAACATATAACCTGAAGAGGAACAGTTTCTCTAAAAGATGAAAATGTTTGTGTTGTGGTATTATGCTTTTATATACCATTGTAATAAGAAAAATAAGAAATATATATATGTAAACTTAGGTGCTCGTGTAGAAAACGTAGAACAATGCCATATAGAGGCACGATGTACTTGCTGTCGTTTTGATTCGATTCCTGAAACAGGAATGCAATGTGATGTTTCGCCAGATGGTTGTGCTTCCGAAAATGTTTCAGCAGGTGTTCGATAACTTCTCTGAGTTGTAAAATTGTTAAACCAGCATACATTCGAACCCACCTGACATTTAATTCAATAAATAAAAATATCAGCAGGAAATAAACCACCGGTAAGTGAAAACAAAGAGTTGTTAAGACGAATTTGTGGAAACCACTTGAAGCGTTCTTTTATTTCTTATTCTGTTGCTGTTTTTTTTGCCCTTGTAAGAGCAACTGAAAATTGCTACAATGGCAACCCATATTCGGATTAACAGAATTTAATGGTGATATCGTATTTTGTTTAATTATATTTCTAGATGATTTATGGCGAATAAAAACCAATCATTTGGGCGTTTTGTTTTAATAATGGACGATTTGTAAGCGAAAATGAATATTTTAATTTATTACGACTAGCAGTATAGCCCGGTTTTGCTCGGGTGTAATGAAAGCTTTAGAACTAATCCATGGTCCTGGAACTCAGACTCTTTGGACGTTGTCACGAAAGACTAAAAAGCAATAGTTGTTTCCAGTTAAAGCTAAAACGTAGACTGAAAGATAAATGAATGGATGTAAGTCAAAATTTGATTTCCTGCTATCGATATCAAGTACGTTTTTTTCGTCTTAAACTGAATTTTGAATGCTAAGTAAGTCCTTTGAGTAAATGGTATCATGGCTGAGACTAAGAACTACAATTATACCTACTTACAGCCAAACCCGAAGCAAAAACTAAAATAATAAGGCCGAAAAACAGACCCGGTATCTTGCCTTTCATATATATATATATATATATATATATATATATATATATATTATCGATTTTCTGCACTATTTTAAGAACTGCAACCTTGAAACTTCTGAATATTGTGTTTCTTATGTCTTTGTCTATTTGATTAAAATCGGACCACTCCTTCTATAACCCGATTTTTTCGATTATCGATTTTCGATATTTATTGGGGGTACCTCGACACAAAACCTAGCTAAGAACACTCGCAGACGCTTATAGTACAAATGTGTAAATTTTCAAGAAAATCGGTTCAGCCGCTTCGGAGACTATAGGTAACGGACATACACACACACAGACACACACACATACACAAACAGACGAATTTCTATTCATAAATAAGTTTAGATTAGATTTGTATTAAACTTTGTAGTGTTAGATTTATGTTTTTAAAACTCAATGAAACAATTACCATTTTTATCTGTTCCGACAAATTAAGAATGGCACCAAACTCTAAAATGACAACCAATCGCTCGTTAACTTGGACAGGGAATGATTTGTAAATTTTAACGCTTCTAAAACCTTCATTGACATAAAGAGAAGTGATTCTGTTGAATTGGTTACTAAGCCTGTTCACCCTGTTTTGCCAGAAAATTTGTTTTTATCAGAATCAACCTTAAACTTTTATAAATTTGCCATTCGTCAGTGTATGGAATATCGATTGTGTTCGTGCTTGTATATTTGAATATAAATATCTCCCTGGTTTCCACCTCTACACGAATCTACTCGATCAACTAGACTGACAACAAGGCCCCACTTTTTTTTAGTTAAAACAACCAAATTCAGCCGTCACTTCTACTCCTACAGCTTCTTTACTCACACTTCCTCTTTGTGGAACTCCCTTCCGTATACTTGCTTCCCTGACAGCAGCAATCTCTAACATTTTAAATGCAACGTGAATTTTCATCTCTGACCCCCTTGACTTCCATCTTTGTATTATCCTTTCCCTAACACCATTCGTATTTTGTTCTTCACCATTTTTAGTCTACTCTCACGCAACTCTCTTCACGCCAGCATTCTCGTCCTTCTCTTGCCCATTCTGACACACCCCTGTAACCGGTTCCTTTTCTCTTCACTCTCCTCCTATGTAATCTTTCACTCCCTTCTTACCAGTAGCAGTACTGCCTTGATTGTGGTGGAACGATTATAAAAAGAAAAGTCAGTCAGTCAGTTAAGTGATCTACGAAATACACGATTGGATGATCATGTCTCTGAAGAGACATGACTGACTGGGTAGAAGATTTTTCTGAAGTAGGTTACCATTACGTTCTGCGATAGACGTATTGTCAACCAAGGCTTTAGCATCCAATCTGTTCTGTTATTTAACCCGTAGCTGGAGATAAACGACAGATTAAAACCAGATGTAATTCCGCTTAAGTGAATGAGATAAATCCAAATAAAATTCAATATAAAACGCGTGTGTAAATAAGTTTTCTGTAATCTAATAACTCCTGGTTTAGCATTTTGACTGCAATCTCTTTCCAAACCGCCATGAAGTGGTTTCCTTATGTCTTTTCTATATTGTAGTTGTTTTAATAAGTTCACCATTTTAGTATCTCGATTTCGTGAACTGAAGCGCACAATAAAGTAAGCAATTAGTTCTACCCGTTTTAGTGTTGCAATAACTAAATGCAACCGTATTTTCCATGCTTATAGTTACTTTACTCGCCATTAAAAGAACTACCAAGAAATGTCCATCATTTAGCATACACTTTGAAGAGAATAGAAGATTTTCAGTGATTAAAAAAAAAAGCCTTGACACCTCACATTTTTGGCATTAAATAACACACAGAGGTTAATATGCCGTTAAACAAAACTCACTCACTCACACTCTTACCCATTCTGACATCTCCGTATCCGGTTCTTTTTTCTCTTCACTCTCATCTTCTGTAACCTTTCACTCTCTCCTTACGAGTGGCAGTACTGCTTTGATTGTGGAAGAACGATTATTTAAAAAGTCAGTCAGTGAAGTGATCTACGTGATACACGATTGGATGATCATGTCTCTGAAGAGACATGACTGACTGTGTAAAAGATTTTTCTGAAGAAAGTTACCATTACTTTCTGCGATTGACTGATTGTCATCCAAGGCTATAGGATCCAATCTGTTCTGTTATTTAACCCATAGCTGGAGATAAACGACTGATTAAAACCAGCTGTAATTCCGCGTAAGTGAATGCAATAAATCCAACTAAAATTCAATATAAAAAGCGCATGTAAATAAGTTTACTGTAATCTAATATCTCCTGGTTTAGCATTTCGACTGCAATCTGTTTCCAAACCGCCATGAAGTGGTTTCCTTATGTCTTTTCTATATTGTAGTTGTCTTAATAAGTTCACCATTTTAGTATTTCGATTTCGTGAACTGAAGCGCACAATAAAGTAAGCAATTAGTTCTTCCCGTTTTAGTGTTGAAATAACTAAATGCAGCCGTGGTTTCCATGCTTACAATTACTTTACTCGCCATTAAAAGAACTATCAAGAAATGTCCATCATTCCCTGTATAAACTTTGAAAAGAACGGAAAATTTGCACTGAGTTAGAAAGGGCATTGGGGTTTGAAAAAATTGATAAAACCTGTCTGCATCTCTTTCACTAACATACGCGGCATCCGCACCAACTTCCCCAGCGTAGATTCTTTCCTCCATAATAACTCACCTGATATATTAGCCCTATGTGAAACTAATCTTAACCCTTAAGCCCGTGCATTGAATACTGCTGCCATATCTGGTCGGGTGCCCCTGCTGTTCTCCTCGGGCTTCTCGATAAGGTTCAGAGGAGGGTCTGTAATGTGATAGATACCGACTTGGCAGACCGCCTGCAGTCTCTCTCCCACCGGCGAGACGTGGCTTCGCTGTGTCTCTTCTATAAATACTTTCACGGCTTCTGCTCCGATGAACTTAGATCACTGGTGCCCCCTAAATACGAATTTGCACGAGACACTAGATTAGCAACTAGATCCCACCCTTTTACAGTGAAATCGATAAAATGCAGCCGTAACTTCTACTCCAACAGTTTCTTTCCTCGCACTTCCCGACTGTGGAATTCTCTTCCAAACGATTGCTTCCCCGACGGCTACAATCTCTAGGAGTTTAAATGTAAGGTCAATAGACACCTCCTAACACACTAACCTGCTCCCATTCTATCAAACACTCTTCCCATCTGCCCGACCCTCATCCTCGCTATCCTTACTCATCTATCACCTTTCTCCTGACATTCCCTATGTCTATCCACTCCTTCTCTTTACATTCCCCTATGTAGCCCCATGCGCAATAGTGGCAGTGGAATGCCTTGCTTGGGGTGAGATGATAAAAAAAAAAAAAAAAAAGGAAAGATATAGAAAGTTTCAGAAGGTGTAAAAATCACATTGATTTCCAGTGTTTTCAGGTCGAAACTGCTCTGATGATCACGAACTAGTGTTCACAAATTACATCTTACATACTTTGTTCAGATATTTTATATAGATATTTAAAGAGCAACAATATGTCATCCAAGCAAGGCAATGACGTTACTAAGAAGGAAGGGTTTACAGAGTGTTAGAGAATCTGAAAAAATACTATTAAAGAGAGAGAAAATAAAAGTACAGGAATTAAGAAAACAAAAAAACTTCATAACTGACATTGCACTTAAATTTTTAAAGATCAAAGTTGACTGAGAAGCAAGAAGCAGGATGAGAGTTCCACAAGCGAAACGTACAATAAAAGAAACTGCTAGCATAGAATTTACGGTTTCATCCAAGATGATGAGACCTTTCCGCCAATCCAGTACTGCACCTATATTCATTTATTATTCTTTCGCTTTTTTTTTAATGTCGGAAATACAGGTTGCGATAGAAATACATCCACATATGCATAAGGAAAATACTCATTACTTCCGTACTATTATGCGGCTGGCATATGTGGGAGACATTTTTGCAGAGTTCTGCCTAATGAAAGAAACTACGTTGCGAACACTTTCATTGATGTACACTACCGGCCATAATTATAAGGCCACCCAAGTTTTAAAACAAATATTCATTTCATACTATTTTTAGTATTTATTGCCAAGTGGATAATTCTAAATGAAAATAGAATGGTTCTTTTGTTATTATTACTTTGCAAAATATTACAATGCAAATAGCGACAATTTAACCAACGCAACCTGTAGATTTTATATATATATATATATATATATATATATATATATATATATACTACCGGCCATAATTATAAGGGCACCCAAGTTTTAAAAAAATTATGCATTTCATACTATTTTTAGTATTTATTGCTATTTGGATAATTCTAAATGAAAATAGAATGGTTCTTTTGTTAATAATGCACAATAACACGTGCATCAGATGTGTTCAGCTATTGTGCTCTCTTCCCCATGCTAGTCTCTTCTTCTTAATAGCTGGCCGAAGCAAAGTTTTCCTGGTAAATGATTTGAAACTCACTTTCCTGTCTTGACAGAGATTAAAATCGTTTACCCGTCATTGCGGGCGATGCGTTAACTTCCATTTTGCTGATTTTTCCTGAAAATGCAACGTTGCAAACCTACTTGTAATTTATTTATAGTTCCATGTCAAATATTTCAACGAACTACATTTTTTAGTGAAACTAGCGAAGACTTCTTCAGTCAATACTCGTCTTGCTGCATCTACATTTTAATTACCTACATTCTTTACGTATTTCATGGGTAAAAAGGATGTGCTAATCAGAACGTTTCTTTCCGAGAAGCTCTACTTTGTGAAAAAAGACTCCCGTGGGGGTGCTTCCTTTTGTACTACATTTCTAACCTATATAAGTTTAGTTATACATGTTATTGATGCCCTTATGATCTCTATTTCTGACTTCTATCTTTTTACGATAGGTTCGCCTGTCGTCCGGTTCACACTCTTCCTTTATCGTTTTGAACATGATTTGAGATTTATGTCTTGTTAAGAGTTTAAGAATGGGTGTCTGATTCTTGCTTAAGTATTTTCATTCTCTTTCTATCCAAGTAGTTCTTTGTATCATAGTTGAATTTCGCCTTTCTTGGGGTGAATTGAACTATTCTGTAAAATTTAGAAGCTTTGGCCTTGTAAACTTTATATAAAAAAAAAAAACTGAACTGGCATTTTTATAAAACGCAATATTCCGACATAATAATATTTAATTAATGTAATAGATTTTTGGTTTGTATATAAAATAAGATTTTGCCATAATTGTAGGAGTCTGTGAATTTTTTTGTAACAAAACAGTTGGGGTTTCTTGCTGTTGTTGGTGGGGGTTGAACCATCTTGGTGTTACTGGTGGGGGTAAAAGGTCTTGATGTTAGGGTAATGTTATTGATTTCATGTATTGGAGTAAATGTTATTGGTCTTGATGCGAGTGTTGTTTCTACTCATTTGAATCTAAAATATTGGAGGCTTCTCTCTGGGGAAATTATTGGTAAAAGAGATCTATTTGTCGGCGCTGACTGTGTTGTGGAAAAAGACAAGACCTCAATGATTGCAAATATTGCCATCGCAATTAATTAACATATATAGAACATAATCATGATCGAATTGGCGCACGAACTTGAATTCCGGACGGGGCCCCCTGTCTACTACATACGGGTCGGTGAGTTGCAAGAACCGCGCGAATAGTTTTGCCGCAACAGGCTCAAGAAAATATATATTGGAGGCTTGAACGGACGTCTGATTTAAGGTGGCGGCTTAACTCACTGCTTTAGACTGGCTTTTATCAGCTTATTTGTTGAAATTAAGGACTACAAATAAACAGCAAGAAAACTGAATGCATAGTCATCAGTAAAAAGAACAACCCAAAATGCCAAATACAGGTGGGGGAAACTAGAATCAAGCAAGTACAAAAATTTAAATACCTAGAAAGTGTTCTAACAGGAGATGGACAGTTCGACACAGAGATCTGAAGGCGAATTGACATGACGAAAGACGCGTTCCAGAAGCTGAGTAAAGTACTAACACACAGGAAATTTCCCTAGAAACAAAGAAGAGAATGCTAGATTGATATGTGATGTCAATTCTTCAATACGGCAGTGAATGCTGGACAATATCATCGAAGATGGGGAAAAAACTTGAAGCAGCGGAAATGTGGTTTTACAGAAGGATGCTGCGGATATCATGAACCGAACATGGGAACAATGATAAAGGTTTGGGAAAGAATGGCATTGAAAAGGAAAAGAAAAATGAGCATCAGGAAGAGACAACTGAAGTTCCTGGGACATGCAATGAGGAAGTAGGGCTTGAAGAACCTGATACTGACAGGCCAGATAGAAGGAAAGAGAGACAGAGGAAGGCAGCGAATAACATATTTGAAGAGCCTGATCAGGTGGATGACGGAACGGGGGTTGCGAGGTGTAACAGGTGAAAGCATACTAAGAGCCATCAGGGATAGGGAGACGTGGAAAGCCATGATCGCCTACGTTCTGAAAGGATAGGGCACATAGAAGAAGAAGATATATGCCAACTGTTTATAAAAAAAATATAATGTGGATATAAAATGGGGGATCAATTCCATATTATAATCAATATATAAACTGATCCCTCATTTTGTGACCATGCTAGTTTCTATACATTTATATTGTGGATTTATGGACTTGGGCTAGTGGATGACAGAACGAGGGTTGCATTGTGTAACAGGAGAAGGCGTGCTAAGAGCCACCAGGGACAGGGAGGCATGATCGCCTACGTCCTGAAAGGATAGGGCACATAGAAGAAGAAGATCTGCTGCCTTCTATCCCTTCAAGCCTAGTCAATAACTAGGAAGGTGACAGCTTGATCATAAGTGCTGTGAGCTTAGACATGCGGGTCGTGTAATGGACTATGACTCGGTATTGTTAACTAGAGAGCCGAGTACAAATTCCATTTGGTTTTGTTATAGTCACATATGAGCAAATACGATGAGGAAAAGTCCAGGTTTGTGTTACTTAGTCAGAATTGAATCAGTAAACCATTATTATCTTTTATAATCTGAAAGTATTTGCTGGCTTTAAATAACCTGGAATGGGTTGATAACAAATAGAAAGCAAATAAATCATTTCCCGAATTCTTTTGTTTTTGCTTCGGGACAGTTAACTAAAATATAGCGAGGTAACGTATTTTCATCAATTACAGCCTTACGGAAACGGGACCTTCATTGCACGATTAAGCTAGTTGGATAGAGAGAGACAGTTTTCACAATTAGAAGTTCATTTATATTATTACCAGATATACAGGATATGATGAATGAATTATCGTCTAAAGGAGTTCAAAGTGTACATAACACTGACATCACATTTCAACAGATATACAAGATGCGATGTATGGATTATCGTCTAAAGGAGTCGAAAATATACATGACACTTACATCTCCTTTTAACAGATATGCAGGATGCGATGGATGAATTATCGTCGAAAGGAGTCCAAAATGTAAATAACACTGACATCTTATTTTAACAGATATACAAGATGCGATTAATGTGTTGTCGTCCATAATATTCTCCGAAAAACTTCTTTAAAATCACCTTTCTGCTTTCACAATTCTCCTCTTTTTATGTACGATTTTCTGGCATTAACTGCCATACTTCTTCTTCTTTCTTCTATGTGCCCTGTCTCTTCAGGACGTAGGCGATCATGGTTCTCCACGTCTCCCTATCCCTTGTGGCTCTTAGTATGTTTGCTCCTGTTACTCCTGTCAAACCCCGTTGCATCATCCATCTGATCAAGCCCTGCAAATGTTATCCGCTGCCTTCCTCTGTCTCTTTTTCCTTCTATCTGGCCAGTCAGTATCAGGCTGTCCAGGCTATCATTCCTCATTGCATGTCCCAGGAACTTCAGTTGTCTCTTCCTGATGCTCAGTATTAATTTCCTTTTTGTTGCCATTCTTTCCAACACCTCATCGTTGCTTGTATGCTCAGTCCACGATATCCGCAGCATCATTCTGTAAAACCACATTTCCGCTGCTTCTAGTTTTGTCCTCATTTTCGATGATATTGTCCATCATTCACTGCCGTATTGAAGAACAGACATCACATAGCAATCCCGCACTCTTTTCTTTGTTTCTAGTGAGATTTTCCTGTGTGTTAGTACTTTACTCAGCTTCTGGAACGCGTCATTTTGCAAGGACAATTCGCCTTCGGATCTCTGTATCGCATTTTCCATCTCCTGTTAGAACACTTCCTAGGTATTTTAATTTTTGTACTTTGTTGATTCTGGTATCCCCTACCTGTATTTGGCATTTTGGGTTGCACAGGTATTCCAAAAATGCAGTACTCATTTCTTTATATGACCTCCCAGACGAGATCAAGAGCCAAGTAGGCATCTACGCAGATGACACCACAATTTACTCCCGCATCAGGAAGAAACCCGTCGTGGCGGACAAACATAACGCGCTACTGACCTTGAAAGGGATCTACACTCTGTGGTGAACTGGGGTAAGAAGTGGCTTGTCAATTTTTCAATGCGTCTAAGACCAAGCTGTTGTCTGTCAAACATCACAGGCAACCTCTCCTGCCTCCCATAAGTATGGACCAAGCGAGTCTCGCTGAGAGCAATACACCGCGCCTCCTCGGCCTTACCCTCTCTGCTGATCTCAAATGGAACCACTACATTTTAGTCCATAGCTAAATACACTGCTAAGAAGGTTGGGTCATTGTGTCGGGCCAGGATGTTTTTCCCGCCTGAAACCATTCCTGCATATATACAAATCAACCATTCGTCCGGGCATGGAATACTGTTGCCATATATGGGCAGTCTCCCCTGCTGTTCATCTCAGTGTTCTCGACAGGCTCCAAAGGAGAATTAGTAATGTGATAGGTACCGACTTGGTGGCTTGACTACAGCCACTTCCCCACCGACGAGATATGGCCTCCCTTTTTCTGTTCTATAAATACTTTCATGGTTTCTACTTCAACGAACGTAAGTCACTGGTGCCTCTCCAACAGGTGTTTACTCGTGCAACCAGATTGGCAACTGGGTCCCACCCATTCACAGTTAGATTAACCAAATGCAGACGACAATTCTACTCCTGCAGCTGCTTCTCTCGCACTTCCCGCCTGTGGAACTCGCTCCCGTATTCTTGCTTTCCTGGCGGCTACAACATCCAGGAATTTAAATGCAAAGTCAATACACATCTCTTAACCACTCGACTCTAGTTCTTTCTTCACCACCCCGCATATCCTTTCCTTTCTCTCCACCTTTTGTAACTGTCATTCCCATCCTTCTCTTGCTCCTTTTTAACTTGTTTGGCTTTCTCTTCACTCACTTCTAATTAATCTTTTTACTCTTATGTAGCCCACTGAACATCAGTGGCATTACTGCCTTGCTCGGGATGACACGATTAAAAAAAAATAATGAAATATTCCTTCTTTTTAATACTTTAGCTAACATATTGCGTGATTTCTGTGCGTTTTAAGCGACGTCCGGAGTTTTAATTCACTGTTAAAACTTCCTAGATGTTTAAATATTCCTACCTGTTTTATTTTGGTGTATTCAATTCATAGTTCGAATTGTAGGGGATTTCATTCTCCTTGTATCCATTTTTTGAGTTTTTCTTTTCTGTGATTTTTTTTATTTTTATTCTTTTATTCATTTCACCCCGAGCAAGGCGGAAACGCCACTGATGTGCAGGGGGCTACATAAATGTAAAAAGATTAATTAGAAAAGAGTGAGGAGTACAAACTAGTTAGAAAGGAACAATAGAAAGCTGAGAAAGCAGGTGCGATGACAGATACATAGGTGGAGAGAAAGGGAAGGTTATACGGGGGTTGGGAGAGAGCTAGAGTCCAGTGGTTAGTAGATGAGTATTGACTTTGCATTTAAATTTCTGGATGTTGTAGCCGCCAGGAAAGCAAGAATACGGGAGCGAGTTCCACAGGCGGGAAGTGCGAGAGAAGAAGCTGCAGGAGTAGAATTGTCGTCTGCATTTGGCTAACCTGACTGTGAATGGGTGGGACCCAGTTGTCAGTCTGGTTGCACGAGTAAACACCTGTTGAGGAGGCGCCAGTGACTTAAGTTCGTCCGAGCAAAAGCCATGAAAGTAACAAAATTACACTATGTGATA
>JBBBDQ010000591.1:1300000-1392500 GCA_037127315.1 Ascarosepion bandense | reverse complement strand
ACACAAACAACCCGAAAAACTACAGACCAATTACATGTCTTCCGACAACATATAAACTATTAACATCTATTTTAACAAAACAGACATATTTATTCTTAGAAAGAAATGACATGATACCGCTTGAAAAAAAGGGTGCAAACGCGGCTGTTATGGTTGTAAAGACCAATTGCTGATTAACAAAATGATCCTGGAAGACTGCTACAGTACAAAGAAAAATCTTAGTACAGCCTGGATAGACTATCGAAAGGCATTCGATAGTGTGCCACATGACTGGATTTTAAAGACTTTAAATATATACAAGATATCGCCCGTCATCATCAATTTCATCAAACAGTGCATGTCTATATGGAAAACAACCCTTTACCTCAATCATATAAATGGAACCTATAAGTCTGATGAAATAAACATCAAAAGAGGTATATTTCAAGGTGATTCTTTATCTCCCTTACTATTCTGCATATCATTAATAGCACTAACCAGTCAACTTAATAAGACAGAATGTGGTTATAAAATAGGACAAAAGAAAATCAGCCATCTATTTTACATGGATGACTTGAAGTTATATGCTAAGAATGATAATGAGCTGGAAGGTCTTCTGCAAACTGTAAAATGCTTCAGCGAAGACATTGGAATGAAATTTAATTTGAATAAATGTGCTAAAGCTACAGTTTTACGTGGATCAATACAAGAAACATCCTCAATTAGCCTAGACCCTGCTGTAACAATAAAAGAATTGAAACCAGAAGAAGCTTATAAATACCTAGGTGTAAATGAGAGCGAAAACATTCACCATAAAAAATGAAAGAAATAGTGCGTAAAGAGTACTATAGAAGGCTACGAATGATATTAAAAACTGAATTAAATTCACAGAACAGAGTTATGGCCATTAATAGCCTTGCAATCCCAGTTGTCCAATATAGCTTCAACATCTTAAACTGGACTCTAAACGACATCAGGCGAATGGATGCTAAAACAAGAAAGCTTCTTTCTAAGCATAAGATGCATCATCCAAAGGCTGATGTCGACCGTCTATACATACCCCGTAAAGAAGGTGGAAGGGGTCTTATTCAGCTGGAATTGTCATACAATACAACAACTATTGGCTTACTAACATACATAGAAACAACAAAGGATTGGATGATACAATTAGTAAGGCAACATGAAGAAAGAAAGAAAAAATATTCAATAATAATAGAAGGCAGTAAATACAAACAAGATTTACAGTTAGTAGATTCTGTAGAAAAGCAAAACAGTAGCCAAGAACCACCTATTGCGGCAAAAAATATGAAAATGGAAGCCAAAGATAAAGCTCTTAAAAAGATGAAACAGCGCTGGCAGGACAAACCTCTGCATGGCCAATATCCAGTACGTGCCAATAAATCCAATGTTGACAAAGTTAATACTCATCGATGGTTACGTGCATCTGGATTAAAGTCTGAAACTGAAGGCTTTATTCTTGCAGCACAAGACCAAAGTCTTTTCACGAGAAACTTTCAGGCAAATATTATGCATAATAATATGGATCCAAAATGCAGGTTTTGTGATAAACACCAAGAAACAATAGACCACCTAATCTCAGGCTGTTCTGTGCTTGCCCCAAACGAATATAAAAATCGCCACGATAGACTTGGGCAATATTTACATTGGGCAATGTGCAAACATTATGGAAAAACTGTAAACAAACACTGGTATGAACATCATCCAGCACCGGTTACAGCAATAGAAGATGTAACCATTCTATGGGATTACACCATCTACACAGACAGAAAAATTGAAGCAAACAGGCCAGACATTATTGTTAAAAACCAGAAGGAGAAAACTTGTCTATTAATTGATATGGCTTGTCCAGCGGATTGTAACATAGCAATCAAGGAATTTGAAAAACTGTCAAAATATAAAGACCTGGAAATTGAAATAGAAAAAATGTAGAAATTGAAAACAAGAGTTGTGCCAGTGATAGTAGGTGCACTTGGAATGATAAAAAATGGAACAAAACAACACATTGAAAGAATCCCTGGAAATCCCAGTTTAAGAGATATACAAAAAATTGTCTTATTAAGTACAGCCCACACACTAAGGAAAACTTTATCTATGTAATGCTGGAGATGATAGGGAAGATAGAAAAACATGAAATGGAGCCATAGCAACACGCCACTACCTGCCTTAGGTCTCCCCGCAGACTTGGTTGGTAGTGAGACCAAAGCAGAAATCGAAATATGATGAAAAATGACATAATAATAATAATAAAAATTCTACAGATTCTACAGACAAAACAAGATTTTTCAAAATGATGCAAAGAAACTTTACAGGGAAATAGGTAAAAAAAGAATTGAAGTGACATTCCCCCCCACTAAAATGGAAGAAGTTACACAGTTCTTGGAAAAGATATGGGACTTGCACTAAAGAACATAACAAAGAAGTAGATAGGATTGCACAAGAGATAGAACGAATCAAAAATAAACCAGAACAGACATGGGCTGGAATTAGAGAAGAGGATGTTAAATTTGCACTAAAAAGCACACAATTGGAAATTCCCAGGTATAGATAAAATTCCTAACTTTTGGCTATATTATTTAAATACAGCACATAAAAAAACTAGCCAAAGAACTTCAAGAAATGGTTGACGATCCCACTAAAATTCCTGCATGGATGACCAAAGGAATTACATATCTTCTACCCAAGAATGGTGACACAAACAACCCGAAATCTACAGACCAATTACATGCCTTCCGACAACATATAAACTATTAACATCTATTTTAACAAAACAGACATATTTATTCTTAGAAAGAAATGACATGTTACCGCTTGAACAAAAAGGGTGCAAACGTGGCTGTTATGAATGTAAAGACCAATTACTTATTAACAAAATGATCCTGGAAAACTGCTACAGTACAAAGAAAAATCTTAGTACTGCCTTGATAGTTTATCGTAAGGCATTCGATAATGTGCAACATTCCTGGATTTTAAAGGCTTTAAATATATACAAGATATCACCCGTCATCATCAATTTCATCAAACAGTGCATGTCTATATGGAAAACAACCCTTTACCTCAATCATATAAATGGAACCTATAAGTCTGATGAAATAAACATCAAAAGAGGTATATTTCAAGGTGATTCTTTGTCTCCCTTACTATTCTGCATATCATTAATAGCACTAACCAGTCAACTTAATAAGACAGAATGTGGTTATAAAATAGGCCAAAAGAAAATAAGCCATCTATTTTACATGGATGACTTAAAGTTATATGCTAAGAATGATAATGAGCTGGAAGCCTTTCTGCAAACTGTAAAATGCTTCAGCGAAGACATTGGAATGAATTTCAATTTGAATAAATGTGCTAAAGCTACAGTTTTACGTGGATCAATAAAAGAAACATCCTCAATTAGCTTAGACCCTGCTGTAACAATAAAAGAATTGAAACCAGAAGATGGTGTAAATGAGAGTGAAAACTTTCACCATAAATAATGAAAGAAATAGTGTGTAAAGAGTACTATAGAAGGCTACGAATGATATTAAAAACTGAATTGAATTTTCAGAACAGAGTTATGGCCATTAATAGCCTTGCAATCACTGTTGTCCAATATAGTTTCAACATCTTAAACTGAACTCTAAACGACATCAGGGGAATGGATTCTAAAACAAGAAAGCTTCTTTCTAAGCATGAGATGCATCATCCAAAGGCTGATGTAGACCGTCTATACATACCCTGTAAAAAGGTGGAAGAGGTCTTATTCAACTGAAATTGTCATACAAGACAACAATTATTGGCTTACTAACATACATCGAAACAACAAAGGATTAGATGCTACAATTAGTAAGGCAACATGAAGAAAGATAGAAAAGATATTCAATAATAAAAGAAGGCAGTAAATACAAACAAGATTTACAGTTAGTAGATTCTGTAGAAAAGCAAAACAGAAGCCAAGAACCAACTATTGCGGCAAAAAATATGAAAATGAAAGCCAAAGATAAAGCTCTTGAACAGATAAAACAGCGCTGGCAAGACAAACCTAAGCATGGCCAATATCCAGAACGTGCAAATAAATCCAATGTTGATAAAGTTACTACTCATCGATGGTTACGTGCATCTGGATTATAGTCTGAAACTGAAGGCTTTATTCTTGCAGCACAAGACCAAAGTCTTTGCACTAGAAACTTTCAGGTAAATATTATGCATAATAATATGGATACAAAATGCAGGTTTTGTGATAAACACCAAGAAACAATATACCGCCTAATCTCAGGGTGTTCTGTGCTTGCCCCAAATGAATATAAAATCGTCACGATAGAGTTGGGAAATATTTACATTGGACAATGTGCAAACACTATGGAAAATCTGTAAACAAACACTGGTATGAACATCACCCAGCACCGGTTACAGAAATAGAAGATGTAATCATTTTATGGGATTACACCATCTACACAGACAGAAGAATTGAAGCAAACAAGTCAGACATTATTGTTAAAAACCAGAAGGAGAAAACTTGTCTATTAATTGATATGGCTTGTCCAGCGGATTGTAACATAGCAATCAAGGAATTTGAAAAACTGTCAAAATATAAATACATAGAAATTGAAATAGAAAAAATGTGGAAATTGAAAACAAAAGTTGTGCCAGTGATAGTAGGTGCACTTGGAATGATAAAAAATGGAACAAAACAACACATTGAAAGAATCCCTGGAAATCCCAGCTTAAGAGATACACAAAAAATTGTCTTATTAAGTACAGCCCACACACTAAGTAAAACTTTGTCTATGTAACGCTAGGGATGATAGGGAAGATAGGAAAACATGAAATGGGGCCATAACAACACGCCACGACCTGTCTTATGGCATCCCGCAGACTTGATTGGTAGTAAGACCAAAGCTGAAATCGAAATATGATGAATAATGACACAATAACAATATTAATAATAATAATTATGTTAGATTTATTCTTATATATATATATATATATATATATATATATACACGAGAAAAAATCGCAAGATCGCCAAGACCTACCGCGGTTTCGCACAACGGCTCGTCAGGGCAAAGGCAGACCAAGGACTAATCAAATAAATAGACATCAATTAAAGACTAACCCATCCATAACAGCTAATTTACTTTCAGAAGCGTTAGAGTTAGCGAAGGAATATAACGAGATAAAAGAAGAGGAACTAGAAATAATTTGTCCCCAAATGGGTTAGTCTTTAATTGATGTCTATTTATTTGATTAGTCCTTGGTCTGCCTTTGCCCTGACGAGCCGTTGTGCGAAACCGCGGTAGGTCTTGGCGATCTTGCGATTTTTTCTCGTGTGTTTTTGCTCTGCGTAACTGCCTCTTAGTTAATCCTTTTTGGTTAGTTTAGTATCGAGCACTTTTCTTTCTTTGTGGTTTGTTCCGTTTGAGGGTTTTTTTTTCTTTGCTGTGAAGTGCTGTATGTATTGTCGGTGCTCCGCAGTTTTCTTTTTTTTCCCCTCGTTGTCCAAAGCTTTATAGCCGAGGGCGATAACGGAGTTAGATTCTGCCGGTTACTCGTGGTTCTTAAAAATTACTTGTGTAACATTTTAAGATTTGAATACGTACAGAGTCAATTTTTTTATTATATATATATATATATATATATATATATATATATAGTCTAAATTACGCAAAAATAGGATCTCATTTTAAGATATATTTACCAAAATTACACAAAAATATCTTGAAATAGTAAAGAACTAAGTAATTCAATAAAATCAGTATTGTCTTCAAACACAGCGTCTAGACGAAACTTTTGCGATTCTTCTGGACTGTCTCCCTGTTTAAATTGGTACATGCTGCCAAAATTCTTGCCTTCGTTTCATCTTTTGGCTTACAAATAATGGTTTAGATCTCTCTCTCAAGAGTGCCTCATACATAAGAACGAAGGGGGATGCAGTGTGGGAAATTAGGTCGCCAGATAAAAGAAGTGATGTGGTAGTAGTAATTGTTTTACAGTCATGACTGGGATCTCCTTCTTGTGTGGCATGGTGTAGAACCCTGGATCCAAGCATAGGGTCTTTTCAGCAGCGAATACACCTGACACAGGCCAGCACTACCTGTCCAAGGAATTTGATGCAGTGTAGTAGAGACGAAAGAAGAAGGTAATTTTATCTATAACTTAAAACATGAGCAAAGAAAGAAGAACCAGTGTTGTAGAGAGGAAAAAACACGATAATTTGATCTATAAGTTAAGACATGAGCAAAGAAAGAAAAGCCAGTGTAGTAGAGAAGAAAGAAGAAGATAATTTGATCTATAAGGTAAAACAGGAGCAAGGAAAGAAGAGACAGTGTAGTAGAGAGGAAAGAAGAAGATAATTTGATATATAAGGTAAAACATGAGCAAAGAAAGAAGAGACAGTGTAGCAGAGAGGAAAGAAGAATATAAGTTGATCTATAAGGTAAGACAGGAGCAAAGAAAGAAGAACCAGTGTAGTAGAGAGGAAAGAAGAAGATAATTTGATCTATAAGGTAAAACATGAGCAAAGAAAGAAGAGACATTGTAGCAGAGAGGAAAGAAGAATATAAATTGATCTATAAGGTAAAACAGGAGCAAAGAAAGAAGAGACATTGTAGTAGAGAGGAAAGAAGAAGATAATTTGATCTAAAAGATAAAACAGGAGGAAAGAAAGAGAAGCTAGTGTAGTAGAGAGGAAAGAAGAAAATAATTTGATCTATAAGATGAAGTGTGAAGAAAAGGAAGAAAAAGAATGTCAGAAGAAAAAAAAATGTGTCATCGAATTTTTTTCCAAAACAATACAAAACAAAAGAGAAACGAAATATTAAGCGTATATTAGAGAAAATAATACGAAAGAACTGAAAAGGCAAAATATTCAAAGTAAGCAGACCACACATGATGAACACTTCCCGGTAAAATCGAAAAAAGAAATAAAATTCGGATGTTCCAGATAAATGAAGATATCTTTCTATTTGTTAATGGTGAATAGTAGAAGCAAATTGGAAAGAAAATACAAAGGAAATTATAAAGAAAGATAAACTAAAATACAAATTCTGTTGATATTCTGATGATATTCATGTAAGAACTTTTCTCCATTGGCCAATTGCCAAGGCCTTTTGAGCACAGCCGTTCGGAAAAGGAAGGAAAAGAGAAAAAAAGGAAGCGGAAACGGACAAAACCAAATGGTTGACACGAGGTTGAAACCAACAATGACTCAATGCGGCTCCTTGAGAAGTGATGTCTTTTCTTCGAAACGACAGTGTCGACTTAATCGTCCAGATTAAACAAATGCTAAAATAGAAGCGACCGAACAAGATATCGAAGTCCTGTTTTTCAAAGATAGGACAACACCAAAAAGGAATCACAAAGAATTATACACAATGAAAGCTACGTTCAGAGAGAGGAATATAGTATATTTGTGCAGGAAACTTCTTCTTTATGCATGTTAATTTAAATATTAAGAAGATAATTATAGCGTTCTGATAATATTACTTTTTTTTCAATTTTAAAGAGAATAGAAAAACTGGCTAAAATCTAACAAGATATAACTTGTCCTTATTTATTTAATGGAATTATATATATATATATATATATATATATATATATATATATATATATACATACACGTTTCACACACATACACACACACACGCATATATGCGTGTGTGTGTGTGTGTGAAACGTGTATGTATATAATTATAAATATATATATATATATATATATATATATATATATATATATGCAATTTGCAATTTCTTATATATATTATATTATTTATATATTAGATATGCGTGGTATTTATTTAAAAGCGCTCAATATCAGTTATAGAGTAGAGATATTCATATAGATAGGTGTGAGTTTGTAAACCTGGGTTTCACGCTCTTGCGATCGTCAGACAAACTGATTAATTTTTTAAAAAAATTGGTTATATGTAGGGTTGCGTATTATTGTGGAAGTGGGGGAAATCGGTCGTCATGACAGACGCAGACATATGTATATATATATAAACTTACTTATAAATGGAATTTTGTCTGTGTGTGTATGTGCATGTGTGTGTGTGTGTCCGTTACATATAGATTCCGAAACGGCTAAACCGATTTTCTTGAAAATTTACACAGTTGTACTAGACGTGTTTGCGAGTGTTCTTAGCTAGGTTTTTCGTCGATGTATGTCGAATGTGTACATCCTGGTCAGGCGTGCGAGCGGATCTCAGGATTCGTCTGTCTCTAGTTTGTAGTGCAAGGAATATAGTTCTACAAATGCAGTGTGATACTGCCTCCTGCTAATTACCATTTGTGCGGCCGTATTTAAAAATTATATCAGCCTACTTATGATATGGATGCTACGCCATTGTTAAACGGAACAGTTCTCTGTTAACTCACCACTACACACGTTAAACGTTGAAGAAAGTGTAGCCACAAATGTACTCGATTCAAAATATCAGCCAGGTAAGTGCCATGCCTAATACACGCTTGGGCGATCATGTCTCACAAGAGACATGACTGACTGGGTAGAAGATGTTTTCTGCAGTATGTTGCTATTACTTTCTGTGGTAGACTGTTTGTCAACCAGAGCTATTGAACTTAATCTGTTCTGCTACTTAACCCATAGCTGGAGGGGGAATTGACGGATTAATAACTTTCTAAATGGTACTTGCGCGCAAGTGAATGCAACGGATTCAACTGGAATTCGAACTCGGCTCTCCGAGTTCTCGTTCTGTGTTGATATCCACTGAATATGCACATCCAGACGAATATACTCTATCGTAAACTTACTCGAAATTTAATAGCTCAAAAAGTAATTAGTGCTGCTTTTATATACTTTGTTTTTGTTGTTGTGAGGAACCTAGCATCAAAGTTTGAAAAGTATTTTTTGATTTCAGTGAGTTGACAAGGATGGATTCTCTTTGATGAATTATTTTTCTGGTTTTACCAAGAAATCTTTCGTGTCGGGCCAGCTAGAAACTTGTGTGCATGTTCCACATGTTTAAATGTCCTATCTTCATGAGAAGAAAAAAAGAAAAAAGAAAAAGAGGAAAAAACGAAAGAGAACGAATGAATGAGCGAGGGTATAATTAAATGTATGGAAGAAGCGACGATGAAAGTGTGACAAAACCATCCAAAACTATCAGTTTCTTTTAGCAATTATAAACAGTTGGAAAACAGATGCTGGCTTCAAAGACGTAAAATAAGAGACGTTGTAAATAGAGAGGGATTGAAAGCTGTTTGACTCACAGTTAATACTATCGTGCATTTTCACGACATACTGGTGCCCCCCATTCATGAATTTACTGGAGCCACAAGATTAGCGACTACATCGCATTGGTTTCACACCAGTTTTGCTGTGAAACCAATAAAAATGTAAAATCAACTTCTACTCCCTCAGTTTCTTTTCTCGCACTTGCCCCCTGTGGAATTCCCTTCCGTTTACTTCCTTCCCCGACAGCTACAATCTCAAAGAATTTAAATGTAAGGTGCATTAGTCATCTCCTATCTCACTAACTTGCATCCTCTCTCTCATGCTCCTTTCTCCGTCCACTCGACTCTCATCAGTATTCTCATATTTCTCTTACCCACTTCCTGACACCCGCTATAACCGGTCACTCTTTCTCATAATTTTCCTCCTATGTACCCACTGCGCACCAGTGGCAGTACACTGCCTTGCTTGGGGCGGTATGATTATAAAAAAGGAATTAGCGCCAGCGGTGGGTGTTTTCAAAACACCTCATAAGAAATATTACAATGGACGACATTTTTTAACCAAATGTTCTTGGGTAATAGGTACATGTTTCTGGGTAATCTTTTAGCGGTGAATCTGACAACAAGTCCGTTTTGCTCCACCAGGCAAAGATGTACAGATGATGTCCTTTTTGCCCAAGGTAGCCTAAACTATTTAATTTTTCTGTGAAGTGCCACGTTATAATAATGTATTATTTCTCTTTTCCAATCTTCTCACTTTGTTTTTTTTTTCAATCTATCGCCCGGTTCACACTCCACCCACGTCTATTAAACATGTTAAGAGGCTCATCCCTTGTTCCCTGTTTAGGATGTGGTTTCCGGCTTTCTCTTTTCCAATCTTCTCACTTTGTTTTTTTTTTTTCAATTGGAGTAGATAGATCTATCTATCGCCCGGTTCACACTCCACCCACGTCTATTGAACATGTTAAGAGGCTCATCCCTTGTTCCCGGTTTAGGATGTGGTTTCCGGCTTTCTCTTTTCCAATCTTCTCACTTTGTTTTGTTTTTTTTTTTCAAATTGGAGTAGATATATCTATCTATCGCCCCCCGGTTCACACTCCACCCACGTCTATTGAACATGTTAAGAGGCTCATCCCTTGTTCCCGGTTTAGGATGTAGTTTCCGGCTTTCTCTTTTCCAATCTTTTCACTATTACGTAGCCCCTTGCATATCAGTGGCGTTACCGCCTTGCTCGGTGTGATACGATTTTAAAAAAAAACAAAAAAAAAACAACACTTCCAACGTTTTATTTTAGGTTCAAGTAACTCATTGAAATCGTAGAGCCGAGTTCGAATTCCAAATGAATTCGTTCCATTCACATACGCTCAAATACGATTGGAAAAGTTTTTTTTTTTTTTTAATCATTTCACCACGAGCAAAGCAGAAACGCCACTGATGTGCAGGGGGTTACATAAATATAAAAAGATTAATTAGAAAAGAGTGAGGAGTACAAACTAGTTAGAAAGGAACAATAGAAAGCTGAGAAAGCAGATGTAATGACAGATACATAGGTGGAGAGAAAGGGAAGGTTATACAGGGGAGGGGAGAGAGCTAGAGTCCAGTGGTTAGTAGGTGAGTATTCACTTTGCATTTAAATTTCTGGAGGTTGTAGCCGTCAGGAAAGCAAGAATACGGGAGTGAGTTCCACAGGCGGGAAGTGCGAGAGAGGTAGCTGCCGGAGTAGAATTGTCGTCTGCATTTGGCTAACCTGACTGTGAATGGGTGGGACCCAGTTGCCAGTCTGGCTGCACGGGTAAACACCTGTTGAGGAGGCATCAGTGACTTAAGCTCATCCGAGCAGAAGCCATGAAAGTATTTATAGAAGAGACAGAGGGAGGCCACATTTCGACGATGGGAAAGTGGCTGCAGTCGAGTATGAATCCGTTGAATCTCCCTCCAATTATGGGTTAAATAGTGAGACAGAATTGGTTCTAGAGCATTGGTTGGCAACCAAATTACCGCAGAAAGTAATAGTAGCTTACTACGGGAAAATCTTCTGCTAAGTCACTGATGTTTCTTTCAAGACATGATTGCTGAAGCGTGTATCACGTATGGTTCTTAACTGACTGAAATTAACGTACAAGGAAAAGCATCCTAATAACTACCTAGCTGTAATTTCAGCAGTTTCAGGCTATATTTTCTGACAGAGAAGTACTTAATTTTCTTTGGATTTATTACCTGACGCTATGAATCCCAATTTTTGGATTTTGATGTTTTGAGATTTTGGTATATAAATCTTTTTTAATACTTTCACCCTAAGCAAAGCAGCATCAATACCACTGGTGCGCAGGGGGTTACATAGGAGGAAAGTGATAAAAAGATAGACCAGAAGCAAGTATACGGAAGGGAACTCTACAGTGCGAGAAAAGAAGCTATTGGAGTAGAAGTTGCGGTTGCATTTTATTGGTTTCACAGGTAAAAGGGCGGTTTAAAATAAATATTAGAAAGAAAGATTTATACATTCCTTTCCCTTTTTGATATCCCACGGGACTTCATCGGGACAAATTCAAGACATTCACAGTTATATGAATTCGGTTTGAAAAGCGACTGGGGCCGCGAAATGCCGTGTTACCAATGGATTTGTAAAAATATCCAACTTTTGTTTCCTGATTTTATATATATATATATATATATATATATATATATATATATATATATAGTGTGTCGTGGTTGCAGATAATTTTCTAAACATATATTGTTAAATGTAACAGACAATGAATATTTATTATGTTTAATCAGAAGCCGTTCTAAACATCGTATATTTGTCTTTATTTTCTCCTGAAATTAAAGCCAAAATACTAAATAATGTTTAGAGCGGCTCATGATTAAACATAAGACATTCATTGTCTGTTATATTTAACAATATATATATATATATATAAACAGAGCGTATAACCAAACACGTGAAATATTAATGCAGCTAATAATTTAACTGTGGAACATTAAAATACAGCACTTTGTCTTAGCTTCTCGGTTCAAGCCCTTCAAAAAAGAACTTATTTATTAGAAGCATATTCACACGTGACGAAAATCAATTATTTACAAAAAAGAAAAACAATGGTTTTTGTTTTTTCTCTAGAGACAAGTTCTGCTATTTAAACCTTAGCTGGGGTGTACAGATAGATTCACACACCTTCCAAGAGTATTTGAGCGTAAATAAATATAACTTCAGTAAATCACTTAACTGCCGTACATGATACACGCATAGGCGATCATGTCTCTTTCGATCCATGACTGACGAAGCAAAATATTTTCAGGCAGTTATTATTACTTTCTGCAGTAGACTGGTTTCCAGCCAAGGCTAGATAACTCAATCTGTATTATTATTGAGCCCATAGCTGGAGGGAGAAGAGATAGATTCATAGCTTTTCCAAGGGGTTTTATGCGGTAGGAAAAGAATTCGATGATACATTATACGACCCCTACTTTGCCTTAGATCACATACTACTTGTAACTAATTTGACAAGAAGAGCCAAAATAATATGTCGCTTTCGCCTATATAAACGACAAAACAATACAGCCGCATAATATCCGTAAAGTGCCAAGACAGTTGCAAAGGTGGAGAGAAAGGAAAAGATACCCAGAGTGATGAAGAAAGAACTAGAGTCAATTGGTTAAGAGATGGGTATTGACATTGCATTTAAATTTTTGGGGGTTGTGGCCGTCAGGAAAGTAAGAATATGGAAGCGAGTTTCACAAGCGGAAAGTGCGAGAAAAGAAGCTGAAGGAGTAGAATTGTCGTCTGCATTTGGTTGATCTCATCGTGAATGGGTGAGAACCAGTTGCCAGTCTGGTTGCACGAGTAAACACCTGTTCCAGGGGCACCAGTGACTTAAGTTCGTTGCAGGGTTTGAACAGAGAAACGAATATAAAGTGTTGTATGATACATTATACGACCCCTATTTTAAATTAGATCACATACTACTTGTAAGCAAATTAACAAGAACAGCCCAAAGAATATATCGCTTCCTCTTACATAAACGACAAGAAAATACAGAGGCATAATATCCCTTTAAAATTGTTGGGGCGCTCTCCACCTTTCCAAGGAAATGGACTATTCGAATCACTATATAAAATAGTAGTGATTATACCTCGAGGAAGGAAGTCGAGTGAGTGAGTCAGTCGGGTATTTCCGGTATTGCACCGGAAGTGTTCTACTAGCCAATCTACCACGTCTCTACGATGAGACTGTATACTAATTACCTTGTTCTGTATTCTACTAATCCTCACCTCTTGTAAATACTTCTCTTTCCTGTCAATACTCCTACTTTTATACTATTCAGTCAGTTAAGTTCCATACGTAGTACACGCTTGGGCGATCATGTCTCGAAAGAAACATGACTGACTGGGCAGAAGATTATCCCGCAGTAGTTTGCCATTGCTTTCTGCGGTAGACTGGTTGCCGACCGAGGTTATAGAACCCAATCTGTCCTGCTATTTAACCCATAACTGGAAGGAAGAGACGGATTAATACCTTTCCCAAGGGTATTTGCGCGTAAGTGAATACAATGGATTCAACTGGAATTCGAACTCGGCTTCCCGGTTTCTCGTTCCGAGCCGATATCCACTGGACCACAACGCACATCTTTTATACTATTACGTTGTTTTGTAGTATTTTCACATAATTCTGTTACCCGACGTAACAAAAATTGAATGTGTAAATTTAGAATTCAGTAATGATGGGGAGTCCAAATTGATGTCAATAGATCTTGATCAAAGCACCGTAGATAAAGCAAATTATGTTATCATTTCTTCATTAGCTGAATGACTTCTGACATTAATAATAGAATCAACGAGGCTGGACATAATAAACACCAACGATGGCATTAGACACCCTTGTGCAAATTAATTGAAACGAAACAATACCTTCATACAATCTTTTACACTTTTCCTGATCACGTATACGTTGTCTTTTAGTGTTGTTTTTCTCTATTTCGACCGCATGTTTGTTTACGTTTTAGACTGATGAATCCAGTTTATTTCTTCGCCTATGACACTGTGGTGATACCGACCGAGCAAAAGCGAGGGACCGGATGTTTGCCCTATACCGACCAGAAAGTAAATGAAGAAAAGTCGCCGTTGCGCATCCGAGTTTGCGCAGATGTTACGGTTGAAAAATAAAAATTAATCAAATATCAAATTTCCATTTCGCGAGCCTACGCGAATTTTATTTACCAGCCAATGGGAAGCCCCGAATCAAATACAAGTATGAAATCCCAAAATAAGCTGCTTTTGATCCAAAAGCAGATATAAAAAGCGGATACAGACAAGACCCCAGCAGACAGGCACAGACCAGAGGAGAAGAGTGTAACCAATCCGCTTAACCTAAGTCGAGCGGCTACTATGTTTGCCTCTTTCCTTCTCCCCTGTCTCAAAGGTACTTACTGACCTAAGTAGCGACAACATTCCTCAGACTGAAATCTCTTTCAGCTTATTATTTTCCATGAATACTTTAACCTCCTTTGTGCCTACATTTAAGTATTATTTTAATTGTAAAAACATTAATTGATATGTGTATGTATAAATGTTATTTTCTACTCAAATTGCCTTTCTTGATTTTATGACTTATAGTGGGCTATCTACCACAAGGCCAAATTCCGTTAATCTGCAACAATATAATACTACCCATCACTACAACGGGAAAACAATAAGCAACCCACTATAACACAACTGACAGCTAAAAGGCTGATACCAGCAATATCCAGGATCTGTCTGTAAAACTTGTTAGTGTGTTCGTGGTGCGTTATACTTTTTTGTCAGATAAGAGGGCACATATCTAATAACAGTCCATTACTTCTTTCTTTTTTTTTGCAACGAAATCTTCCTGCTTCTCATTACCTCCCTTAGCTTTTAAAATGCGTCCTTGGCCATGGCAATAGGCCTTCGGATCCCAATATCGCAGTTTTCGTCCCCTGTTAAAACACTTCCCAGGTATTTTCCTGTCTCTCAATACTCTATTTGGCTTCTGGAATGTTTCCTCGGCCATGGCAATAGGCCTTCTGATCCCAATATCGCAGTTTCCGTCCCCTGTTAGAAAACTTCCCAGGTATTTTCCTCTCTCTCAGTACTCTACTTGGCTTCTGGAATGTTTCCTCGGCCATGGCAATAGGCCTTCGGATTTCCATATCGCAGTTTCCCTCCTCTGTTAGAACACTTCCCAGGTATTTTCCTGTCTCTCAATACTCTACTTGGCTTCTGGAAAGTTTCCTTGGCCATGGCAATAGGCCTTCGGATCCCAATATCGCAGTTTCCGTCCCCTGTTAGAACACTTCCCAGGTATTTGAATTTCTGTACCTGCTATATTTTAGTATCCCCGACCTGTAGTTGAAACTTTGTAAATCCCGCGCGCTATGGTCGTATTGGGGAGACAACTGAATTTTTTTAAAATCATTTTGTTGGGGCGCTCTCCACCTTTTTCTACAGTAATGGACTGTTCTAAGCACTACATAAAGTAGTAGTGATGATACCTCGAGGAGGACCTCGGAAGTCAGTCGAGGAAGTAAGCCGAGTGAACGAGTCAGTCGGGTATTTCCGGGTGTTGGACCGGAAGTGTTCTATTTGTCAAACTCTTACGTCTCACGACAATACGTTCTACTAAACCTTTGTTCTGTATTCGTCGAACCGCATCTTTTGTAAATAAATGTCTTCCTTGTAATACATCAACTTTATACTAGTCCATTGTTTGTATTTATTTCACAATAATACTGTACGTGCAACATAACACATTTCACCCCAAGCAAGGCATTCCACTGCCACTATTGCCTAGAGTGTTACATAGCGGAAAGTGATGAGAATGAGTGGTTAGGGGGTTACATAAGGAAAAGTGATTGGAAAGAGTGGTTAGATATAGGAAATGTCAGAAGGAGGGTGATAGACGGGTAAGGATACCGAGGATGGGGGTTGGGTAGATGGGAAGTGTGTTTGATAGAATGGATGCGAGTTACTGTGCTAGGAGGTGTCTATTAACCTTACATTTAAACTGCTGGAGATTGTAACTGTCGGGGAAGCAAGTGTATGGAAGGGAATTCCACAAGCGGGAAGTGCGAGAAAAGAATCTGTTTGAGTAGAAATTTCGGTTACATCTTATCTGTTTCACGGTAAAAGGGTGGGACCTAGTAGCTAATCTAGTATCTTGTGCAGGCTGCTGCTAGTTGGCGGAACGTCTCTTTGTATACGCCTATTCTTCAATGGGGTTTCCCCTTTTTGAAGTGTGTTACACCGGTTTTTCCATAATTTCTACAACTATAAGCCATAAGAAAAGACTAAATATAAATTACAAAAATAATACTTGTGTATTAGCAAAAGAGGAGCCCAAAATGTCAACTACAGGGTACCAAAATATAGCAGGTACAGAAATTGAAATACCTGGTAAGTGTTTTTTATGATGTGCAGCCTCGTTTATACGTTACTTCGATATCCGTTTAAGTTTTTAGCTTTGACAATCATCATAGCCCGGCGTTGCCCGTGCAACTCAGAACATTTTAGTAGTAGTAAAAGATGCCAATGAGAAGAGTAGATGGAAAGAACATTTTTGTAGTAATACTCGGTTATATAAAAAAAAAATAATTATATAAAAAACTGTTGTTTAAAAATTGTTAAAAAACTCCATTAAAAAAATCTATTTTTGTTTTTGTTTTGCATAAACGTGATTCGATGTTTTGTGTGATATTGTAAACAATAGTGCGTTTGTTATTGTTTCAAACTTACGGGGGAAAATACTTACATTTTTGCTGACTAAATGAATTTAACATAAAAAGAAAAATTATTTATTTTGCTTTACTGAAATTAGAAATGAAAAACTATTACGCTCTCAGTTCAAAAATTTTCGAAGAACATTTAAAAATGTAGAAATATATACATTTTACGCAATCATTTCAGAAATTTTCGAATAATATTTAAAAATACAGAAATATAAAAACTATTACGTTCTCAGTTCATAAAGTTTCGAAGAACATTTAAAAATGTAGACATTTAATTTTAAAGGCAAAAAAATTAAATATAAAGGCTCATTTTTTAAAAGTTTTTTAATAAAAATATTTTAGTCGCGTTTGACACGTGTGATTTGATTTCTGTGACGTAATTCAGCAACCATTTTAGATATTTTACGGAGCAAATGTAAACCATCTGCTCCATTGGCCAAAAAGTGCAAAAGGGAAAATTGCTGAACTTAAACTCAAAAAGTATTTGTCGACCTGGCTTCCCTGTAGATATGTGTCTCTAGAAAGTTTGAATGGCGTAGCTTAAAAAATATAGGCGTGCATAGGGAACAGTCACACAGGCTCACAGATTACATTTTATATGTAAAGATTAACGGCATATCAACATCTATGAGTTATTTAATGCCAAAAAGATGGAGTTTTAAGGTATTTTTTGTTTAATTATAGTGAGAAAGTTGATTTAGATTTTGATGAAATTTAAAAAAAAAATTTATTTAAGAAAACTGAAGATATCTTCTACTTTTTTATTAAAAAATGTAATCATGGCAATACATTTTTCCTTGAAAAATCTGTTGTGGTAATAATATTTCTCCTTCAAAAATGTATTGTTGGTAACATTTTTCTTGAAGAATGTATATTTATTTTATAAAAGTCTATTTTTTCTATATGTTTCTGTAAACGTCTATTTTTATACTTTCATAGTGTTTTGACCCCCGTTTTGGGGGAGTTTAACTATTTGCCCATAGCTCGGACCCTAATAGGTGCTAACACTCTGGATCAGGGTGGACCTGGAAACAACAGCAATTAAGTGATAGTTCCATGCTTCTTTACAACTTCCCAATCAGAGGCCTTGGTGCCGGATGCAGTTTAACGTCGTATCTAGGACCGATATCCGTTGAAGTTCCGTAATATCGAGGTATGCGTGCATATATATTTAAAAAAATGTAGCACTGTGTGCAAATGCCGAATTTTTCCCCAGAACGAAACGACAAAAATTAAAATTAACATGTCTTTGTAGCATTTGGTTTTAATGGCGCTCGATATGAATGCTGCGCTTTTCATCTTACTGGCCTCTGTCTCGAACAGACGGTAAAATAGGCGCCGTATTACGCTACCTTAGAAAATATCCTATTCAGAAAAGAATCTATTGTCCAACTTCCAGGAGGCAGCCAGCAACGAAACAAAAGGCGAAAACATTGACTAAGAAATAGAAAACATCTTTTCTTTTCATCTTGGCTGCGTTTGAATCTATCGTAACCCAATTAATCCGCCCAGTTCATTCCGAAACTATTTTCCATTTTACCTATGACGCTCTGACCGTTCAGCTATTTTTTCTCGCTTTATCAAAAACTCTTTGACGTCTGTCGTAGAAATAAGATACGCTATGAAAGAAAATCGCTGGAAAGGAACCGGATGTATCTGAAATAAATAAGAGGGACGATTATTCTTCGGCAACCCAATTTGAAATAAGCTTAACAGTAAAATAGCACGACAAACACTTTATTCTTACCTTCATTTTTATTTAGACTTTTAGCTCTGAAGAAAGGACGAGAAATAAACTGTAAAAAAACCGAATGTATGGTCATCAGTAAAAAGGGCAGCCCAATATGCTAAATACAGGTCGGGTGTACTAGAATCAAGCAGGTACAAAAATTTAAATAGCTTGGAAGTGTTATAACAGAAGACGGAAAGTGCAACACAGAGATCCGAGGGCGAATTGGCATGGCGAAGGAAGCATTCCAGAAGTTGATTAAAGTATTAAGAAACAGGACAATTTCGCAAGAAACAAGGAAGAGAGTACTGGATTGCTACGTTCTGTCCGTCCTTCAATATGGCAGTGGACAATATCATCAAAGACGAAGGAAAAACTTGAAGCAACTGAAATGTTGTTCTACAGAAGGATGCTGCGAATATCATGGATCGAGCATGTGAGCAATGATGAGGACTTGGAAATGATTGAAACAAAAAGGAAATTAATACTGAGCATAAGGAATAGACAGCTGAAGTTCCTGGGACATGCAATGAAGAAAGGGGGCTTAGGGAACCTGACACTAACAGGTCAGATACAAGGAAAAAGAGACAGGGGAAAGCAACGGATAACATTTGAAGGACCTAATCAGTTGGATGATGGAACGAGGGTTGCATGGTGTAACAGGAGCAAGCGTGCTAAGAGCCACCAGGGATAGGGAAACGTGGAAAGCCATGATCGCCTATGTCCTGAAGGGACAGAGCACATAGAAGAAGAAGATTTCGGTGGGTGACTGTCTGAGAATATCAGGATGTGTAAGCTTGAACAATATCATCAAAGATGAAGGAAAAACTTGAAGCAGCTGAAATGTAGTTCTACAGAAGTATGGTGCGGATATCATGGAACGAGAATGTGGAAAGAATGGCAACAGAAAGGAAATTAATATCGATCACCAGGAAGAGACAAATGCAGCAGATAACATATTTGAAGAGCCTGATCAGGTGGATGACAGAACGTGGGCTGCGGAGTGTTAGAAAGTGTGCTAAGAGCCACTAGGGATAGGGAGACGTGGAAGGACATGATGGCCTACGTCCTGAAAGTACAGGGCACATAGAAGAAGATATATGCCTACTGTATATAAGAAATTATAATGTGGATATAAAGTGGGGGATCAAATTTATATTATAATCAATATATAAACTGACCCCTCATTTTGTGGTCATGCTGGTTTCTATACATTTATATTCTAGATTTATGGGCTTGAGCTAGTGGATGACAGAACGATGGTTGCATGGTCTAACAGAAGAAAGTGTACTAAGAGCCACCAGGGACAGGGAGACGTGGAAACCCATGATCGCCTACGTCTTGAAATGACAGAGCACATAGTAGAATATATATGCCAAATGTTTATAAAAAATTATAATGTGGATATAAAGTGGGGGGATCAAATCTATATCATAATCAATATATAAACTGATCCCTCATTTTGTGGCCATGCTAGATTCTATACATATATATTCTAGATTTATGAGATTGAGCTAGTGGATGACGGAACGAGGGTTGCATTGTGCAACAGGAGAATGGCGTGCTAAGAGCCACCAGGGATAGGGAGACGTGGAAAGTCATGATCGCCTATGTCCTGAAGGGACAGGGCACATAGAAGAAGACGGAAGAAGATTGGTTATCAAAATTGATACTAAAATATACTAAACCGTTTGACGAGACTATCATTGTAGCATTAAAAAATGAAACAGATATAAAAAAAATATTTTATGCAATATAGTACACGAATTACCAATTAACTCGAAAGAAATAAAAGAAAAATCAGAAGTAGACATGTTTATTTAGGAAATAAAAAAAAATCTATTAAAAAAAAAAAAAAAGTACGCAATCCAGACTTGTTCTTTGTGTGACGATGTATTGATGTTCGCACAAAGCGTAATAATACATCGTATATTTGAAGCCGTAGGGAGCTGGTTAATGTTTCTTGATTCGGCCTTGTGTCATAATTAACCGAACTACCTACAGCTTACAAGTTTTATCTAAAATTATCAGATGTTTTTTTTTCGTTATGCGGGTATCAGGTTGGAATGTGTGGAATGGTGTAAGAATAAAACGTACATTTTCATGTTAAAGTAGTATTTTATTAAAAGGAAAGAATAACAAGAATTCGTAGAAATTAATGTTCAATGAGAAAGTTAAAGGTGTCAAGATTTGTAGAAAATGTTGTAGTAGTAAATGTTAAAAGAGTATATGCGTACGTACGTATGTATGTATTTATTAAGTAGGAATGTCTTTGAATGGAGAAGAAGTAAAAGGATTCAGCACACGAGAAAGAAGGAGAAGGTGGAAGATGTGTCACGTGGTTGAAGTTTTTTCCCGTTACATTTTAGTTGTTTCGTCTCGCTGCTCCCATCTGACTGACTGGCGCTGATTTGATCAAAGCCTTTTTCGTTATTCGGATTTTCGCCCTGTATCGCTAAATCTTTTTGGTCTTGCAAACCGCTTCCATCGGTCAGAAAACCCATTTAATATCTACTTGCAAAATTCTGTTTCGACTTTTTCTTTAAGTATGGTCTATTTGGGAAAGACCAGGATTTCACACATCATTGTAGATTTTTATGAATGTGAAGAAGAAGGTTGATTTTAATTCTTAATTTCCTATCCCATATATTACGAAAAAGATGTTTAATGGTTTTCATACTGGACATCATGGAATTTCAAAGATGAAATCTCTAAGGTGAAGCTATGTATACTGGAACGAACTGAATAAAGACAATGAAAAAGGAATAAATCCCGCAGTGGTTGTTTCCTGTCAGAAAAAGAAACCTACCACGAAAATAGGCAAAGACCGATACTCCCCGTCATGACGGCACGTAGACTTTGCAGGTCTAATAAACCAATCACATATTCTTGGAGAGGTAGATAGCTTTTCTAAGTAGCCTTAAATTTGTAAGTGGAAAAAAAAAAAAAAAGAAAGAAATGTCTACGTTGACAGAGAAATTTTTACACGAACTATTTGCAATATAAGGAATTCCAGATGCCATAATCTCGGATAACGGTACACAATTCACTGCTCACGAATTTGAACATTTTTGTAAAATGTTATCGATTGAATATGTAACTATTCCGCTGTATCACTCAAGTGTGTGGGTAACTTTAAGGGAGCATTGAAAAAAGCAAGTAATGGAAAAAAAGTAAGCAAATAAGCAGTACAAAAACACTTGAGAGGTTATTGAACAACGTCAAATCTCAATACATCGTTAAGCACGTCACCCGTAGAATTAAGGCTCGTAAGTAAAATCCAATCGGTGTTCGATAAATTGTTACTAAGTCAAAAAAAAAATTTTGAGAGAATAACAAATTTTCACTGCGCATAAAAATAGAATATCTAAACTTATTTATAAATGGAACTTTGTCTGTCTCTCTCTCTCTCTGTGTGTGTGTGTGTGTGTGTGTGCGTTATCTATAGACTTCGAAACGGCTGAACCGATTTTCTCTGTTTCGCAGAGGGGTTACTTAGGAGGAAAATTATGCGAAATAGTGACAGGTTATCAGGAAGTGGGTAAGAGAAAGATGAGAATAGTGATGAGGTTTTTTTTTGGGCTTTTATAATCATATCGCCGAAGCAAGGCATTTTACCGCCACTGTCTTGCAGGATCTTCCATAAGGGGAAAGTTATGAGAAAGGGTCACAGATTATAGTGGGTGTCAGGAAGTGGGTAAAAGAAGGATGAGAATACTGATAAGAGTGGACGGAGAAAGGAGCATGAGAGAAAGTTATGATAAAGAGTGACAGGTTATGGGGGGTGTCAGAAAGTGGGTAAGAGAAGGATGAGAATACTGATGAGAGTGGAGTGGACGGAGAAAGGAGCATGAGAGATAGAGGCTGCAAGTCATTGAGATAAGAGATGACTATTGACTTTACATTTAAATTCTTAGAGATTGTAGCTGTCGAGGAAGCAAGTAAACGGAAGGGAATTCTACAGGCGGGAAGTGCGAGAAAAGAAGCTAATGGAGTAGAATTTGCGTTTACAATTTACTGGTTTCACAGTAAAAGGGTGGGACCTAGTTGCTAATCTTGTGGCTCGAGTAAATTTATATATTTCAGGCATCAGTGAGCTAAGTTCATCGGAGTAGAAGCCGTGAAATTATTTGTAGAAATATAATACTGAAATAAAGAATGCCAGTAAGTTAAAAATAATTACTGTTGAATTCAGTCTAGTGTATTTCATATAGACGTCACGGCGAGCAAAATAAGCGAAAAACATTAATATTACAGAAAACAAGTTGTAACATACATTGATACCTTGTGAACCGCTTTTTGCTTAAAATGAAAAAAAAACACGAGTAACTGAGTGTATATGCACTATGAATTATCCACGAGGTTTTGTCCAATCGCGTAATTCTGTGGCGTCCGCGTAAGAAATTAGTAACAGGTTACCCATGCCCTTTCTAATATTAACGCTTTTTATATTTCACGAGATTATCGTTATACAAGGTAACCAAAAAAGTTGTGTCCGTTTTTTGATTAGTCACTGAATGAAGTTGAAATATATACCAAATGCGTGTCGCAACTGTTTTCAAATACGGAGAAGCCGGAAGTAGGAACATCAGATGTTATCAAAAACACTCACACCGTGCCCGGCCATCAGTAATAAGACGGACAGCTGTGAAAAGGATGGGAGTGTCTAGAGATTTCTTTCGGGGCTGTTTGCTTTACGACTTCAAAGTGGGCTTATCAGCAGCTGCATCATTCGCCACATATGTCAAGCGTCTGGGGATAGTGCAGTGAATGAACGTACTGCAAAGTGTTGGTTTCGAAAATTCAAGTCGGGAGATTTGTCTCTCCATGATGAGCCTCGCAGTGGACAACCACAGGTTTTGAATGATGGAGCCCTGAAGGCGGCCATTTAAGAGGACAGCAGTCTAACGTGTGGTGAACATGCAAGACAGTTGAACGTTTCCGATGAAACAGTCAGACTACACCTGCACCGCCTATGTAAGATGTACAAACTGAGCAAGTGGGTTCCGCAAACGCTGTTGGAGGTCCACAAGGGACAACGAGCTGCAGCCTGTGTATGGCTGCTTTCTCGCCACCGTACCGCATCCTTATTCAATCGAGTGCTTACCAGTGATGAAAAGTGGGTTCTGTACGAAACTCCCAAGCGTTCCAAACACTGGTCATCTCCTCAGGATGCTGTCCCTCACACCACAAGACCGCCTATGCACCCATGCAAGATGATGCTTTGTGTCTGGTAGACATGTCGTCAAGTAGATTGTTATGAATCGCTACCAACGAGTTAAACGGTCACTGGAGGCCTATAACCACAGCAATTGAAACGTGTGCAACAAGGATTGCGCCAGAAGAGCCAGCAATCGTGAATCGCAAAGGTGTGCTTTTCCTCCATGACAACGCCACGCCGCATGTCGGGCTAGTGGTCAGGGATACCATACTGCAAATTGGGAGGGAGACTTTGTGTTATCCACCTTATTCGTCTGACCTTGCGCCATCGGATTATCACCTCTTCCACTCCCTGGATAATCATCTTCGTGGGAAATCCTTCACCAATGAAGCAGACTTCACGGACTTCTTTGCGTCACAACCCCCCGAATTCTACCACAAGGGCACTGAACAGCTGGAGACACGTCGGCAGTAGTTGCTGGATGCCGATGGTGATTAATTCAAAAACTAAATATAAGTTACGCATACTGTGAACTGTTTTCTTTTTTCCTTTAAAAACGTACAGAACTTGTTTGGTTATCTTGTATTATCACAGTAAAAAGGTGGGACCTAATTGCTAATCTTGTGGTTCGAGTAAATTCATATGTAGGAGGCACCAGTGAGCTAAGTTCATCGGAGTAGAAGCCGTGAAATTATTTGTAGATATACAATACTGAAATTATTTGTAGAAATATAATACTGAAATTATTTGTCGAAATATAAGACTGAAATTATTTGTAGAAATATAAGACTGAAATAAAGTATAATTGCAGTTCTTAGTCTCAGCCATGATACCATTTACTCAGAGGACTTATTTAGCCTTCAAAATTCAGTTTTCAAAGAAAAAAAAATTATTTTATACCGATACCAGGAAATCAAAATTTGACTTACATCCATTCGTTTTTCTTTCAGTCTACGGTTTAACTGGAAACAACTATTGCTTTTTAGTCTTTTGTGCCAACGTCCAAAGAGTCTGAGCTCCAAGACCATGGATTAGTTTTAAAGCTTTCATTATACCCGAGCAACGCAGGGCTATACTGCTAGTATGCATATATGTGTATTTGTGTGTTTTTCCCGCTTTGATGCTTGTTGGAAATCCTTGTCTGAACTTTCATTTTGAAGAAAGGCGAACCATCAGATCCGTCTATCGGTCAGTTAGCCTTCTCCTTTTTTTTTTTTTTTTGTTAAAATTCTAGAATCTCTAATCAACTCTGTATTGTTCAAACCTTTTACCTTGTTACAGTCTTCTTTCAGTTAGGCAATAGAACTTTTTCTTAACAGGTCAACTACTGATTTGTTAAGTCTTATTGCTGAAAGGGTTTCACAAGCTTTAAATGAGAATGGTGATATCGGGCTGTTGCTTTAGCTATCTCGAAGGCTTTTGTCTGGCTTTGGCATATCTGTCTTCTTCACAAGTTGAAAAGGAGTTGATTCGTTCTTTCATTTCAATTCTCAAAATAAAACTTGATTTAAACCATGAATCTTTTATATATATATGTATTAAGGCAGCCTTCCTCAAGGCTCTATCTTTGAATAACTTTGTTCCTAATTTTCATCAATGTACTTCCTGGTGGCATTAGTTATCAGATCGGTATATATGATATTGACGCAACCTTTTTATTCCAGTTTTAATAGTATTATGAAAGTTTGCAGCTAATTTAAAAATGGTCAAATTGCAAACTGATCTAAAAAGGTCAAATTAGCAGCTCATATAAAAATGGTCAAATGTGCAGCTGACGTGAAAATTGTCAGTCAGTTAAGTGCCATACGTTATACACGCTTGGGCGATCATGTCTCGAAAGAGACATGACTCACCGGGCTGAAGATTATCCTGCAGTAGGTTGCCATTGCTTTCTGCAGTGAACTGGTTGCCGACCAAGTCTATAGAACCCATAACTGGTAGGAATATACGGATGAATACCTTACCCAAGGGTATTTGCACGTAAGTGAAGGCAACGAATTCAGCTGGAATTCGAACTCGGCTCCCCGATTTCTCGTTCCGAGCCGATATCCACAACGCACATCTGTCAAAATGGTAATTGATCTAAAAACGCCAAATTAGCAATTGGTGAAATTGGCAACTGATCTAAAAATTTCAAATTTGCAATTGATCTAAAAATAAAAGACAAATTGGCAACTTATATAAAATGTCATATGTGCAGCTGGTCTAAAAAAGATCATATTCACAGGTGATCTATGAAGTTGAAATCAGCAATTAATCTAAAAACGGACAAATTAGCAACTGCACAGAAAAAGGTCAAATTGTTAACTGATGTAAAAAGGTCAAAGTGTTAACTGTTCTAAAAATGTTAAAATTGGCAACTGATATAAAAAAGGTCAAATTTGCAACTGCCCTAAAAAAGGTGAAATTTGCAACTGATCCCAAAAGCTCAATTTGGCAACTGATATGACAAAGGTCAAATTGTCAACTGATCTGAAAATTCCGAATTGACCCAAAAAGTTGTGGGTTCAATATCAAGCTAGAGCAGTGGTGAACAAGTAACTAAAAGAGTCGGTTTAGCGGGAGATATCTCATGACTACCACAAGAGGCTTTGTACATGGAATGAGAATGATATACCCCAGTGACCGAAATAAAGGGTTCGAAATTCCTAGGAACGGCCTTCTCCGTTGCATAGAATGGTCGAAACTTTGTCCAAATACAAGCAAGATAGTCCGAAAATTAAAAATACTACGCCATCTCAGAAATATAGACAAATATGATCAGGTTAGTATTGGTGTGATCGTGGAAGCATCCAGAGTAGAGGGTTTTGAGAAAAAATTGTTTGAATAGAATTTCTATCTTTCGGAAAAGTGGCATGAACTCTTAAAGCCACAATAAGAAACACAACCAGAGGATATTACATATCTATACTAAAAAACAAAAAAAACAAAAAAAAAACATGCACAGACACAATATTAGACTTAAACATGTATATTTATTCGAATCGTTTTTTTTTTTTACAGTTTACTAACCCTTTTTAAGTTATTTAAATTTATATAATTTGAATTAGATTTTTTGTATTGTAGGGAAAAATAATGATTTAGTAATGGAAATTTTTCTAATTAAACCATAGCTGTGGAGAGGATGTGGATTCATGCCTTTTCCAAGACTATTTGTGCGAAAGTGAGTATAACAAACCAACGGGAATTAGAACACAAAACTTTCGATTAACAATTCCGAGATAGTATCCATTACACCAATCTTACAGTACCATATCTTTTCTCCTTTGTTCTTCCCAAGACTGGCACTGATCCCTTTTCCTTTTTTTATTTGCTACCTTCTTTCTTTTATTTTATTTTCTTTCTATGTACTATTTTTCCTTCTTAGCGGTCACGCATCTAGGTAGTGACCAGGCTCGGCGTTGCTTAACCGATTTTTTAATCTGATCTGTCCAAAAGTCATTAAACCTGAAATAAGCAGAAACACATGCACACAAACGGACATGCGCACACGTACACAATAAGTAAAAAGACGAACAATGGTAGAATAAATATTAAACCCACTTGTAGACATAAAATATCACTGAAATTCATTTAGGCGTTGAGATGTACACAAGTATAAACATATATATATATATACTATAGTAATCTGCAGGCAGATCTGTTTCACTGGATCACAGCTCATCAGTACGGTTAGACTCCGATCGCTTCCTAACCCAGGATTGAAACCCAGGATTGAAAGCAGACTTTTAGCGCGTATAAACACGCCCAATAGCTAGAGTTCTACAATTCATTATCGAATGAGCGGTGCATAAATGCCGGAGTAGCTACTGTTTACAAAGTCTCCCACTCTTCCAGAGTGCTCAATCAGGTTTTGAGAGCGTATCAGCAAGCGGTGTAGGTATAGAAGAATACAAAGGAGTATCTACGTACAGTGGATTTGATAACTTTATAAGAGAGCTCTAAATATATATGTATATAAATACATATAAAGCAAATATAAGACGGAAGCTGATGATGGTTCGCCTGAAACAGGCCATACTCCCGATTTACCATGAAATAACGTGTCTGCCTTAATTTTCTTTCTTTTTATTTTGAGTACTCTGGCATTTAATTTATTATAAACTGTGGTCAATATAATAAGTATTATATAGCTTAATATAATAGGTAACTATACATAACTATATAATCATATATATATATATATATATATATATATATATATATATATATATATATATATAGGATTCCTAGCGCAGATACATATATAGACACATCTGTCTGTTACATTTTTATATCTTTCTCTGTATCTATCTCTGGGTCTGTTTCTCTCTGTCTATCTCTCTTTTTCTCCTACACGCACATAAACCAATATGTCCAAGCTAAACAAAGGAAAAAAAAAAAACTTAACGTCATGAGTATAAATAAACCTTCACATGGTGTCAAGTGGTTCCTCGACATTGTCCGCTAGAGTTTTGGAGAAGAACGGACTTGTTTGATTGGCAGTCCAAGACGCGTCCTGTTGATCCCCCATCGATCAGTCCCTCATTCGATATTCAAGTAAATATCAACCAGCGTGACAATTCCAGGAATGCATTCATTGACAAGGCCCAGAAAAGATTGGTCAAACCATCAGCTTTTGTCAGAGAGATTCACGGCTTTGTTTTATTTTTATTTATCGACATTATATTACGTGTTTTTTATTTCTTTCTTATTGGATAGATTCTTTTCAGCGAGAAATGCCATGTTCGGGTTTGATTCTAGAGAAGAAGAAGGAGAAGGAGGTGAATGTCGGAAGGTAGAAAGAATTAGTAGCAGGAGGGGGAAAAAGGAAAGAAAGGAGTAAAGAAAAATGCGGAAGTATGTATGGCAAAAGGAAAATAGTACTGAGGGAAAAGAGGGAACATTTAAGAAGTCAGATGGAGAAGAGAAATATTAGTGTGAAGGAGAAGAAAGAAAGAAAGAAAGAAAGAAAGAAAGAAAGAAAGAAAGAAAGAAAGAAAGAAGAAGCAGTACATTGGATATAAGAATAAAACTACTATCAGGAAGGTAAAGAAAGAAGGAAAGAAAGAAAGAAAGAAAGAAAGAAAGAAAGAAAGAAAGAAAGAAAAAAAGATGTTAACGATGATGATGATCGCCAGAAGACAATACAAAAAGAGGAAAGAAAGAAAGAAAGAAAGAATGAAAGAAAGAAAGAAAGAAAGAAAGGAAAAAGATGTTAAAAATGATGATCATCACCAGAAGAAAATACAAAAAGAGGAAAGAAAGAAAGAAAGAAAGAAAGAAAGAAAAAGATGTTAACGATGATGATGATCGCCAGAAGACAATACAAAAAGAGGAAAAAAAGAAAGAAAGAAAGAAAGAATGAAAGAAAGAAAGAAAGAAAGAAAGAAAAAGAAAACATGTTTCTCCAGATATTATCTCATCTCAGCATAATTTATTTGTTAGTTCTGGCTTTTATTTCTCCTTCTTCTTCAGATTTGATTTTGTTTTTTTCTATTTGAATAAAATGTGTGGAAATTTTCCCAAAACAGTTACCTTGAAATTGAAAAACTGGAAAAAAAAAACAGTTTATCGGTGAACACTTGTGCACAAGTCTAATGAGACAACTGCAAACTTGCACATATGAAAAGTTTTTCCTTTTGAATTCAATTAACCACACACACACCCACAAACCCACACACACACACACACACACAAATGTATATTAAGTGTATTGAGGCAGCTGATAATCTTCTAAACATATATCTATCTAAACTTATTTATAAATGGAACTTTGTGTTTGTGTGTGTGTGTGTGTCCGTTTCTTATGTCTTTGTCTATGAGTGTATCAAATTTGATTAAAATCTGACCACTCCTTCTATAACCCGATTTTTTCGATTATCGATTTTCGATATTTATCGGGGGTACCTCGACACAAAACCTAGCTAAGAACACACGCAGACGCTTATAGTACAACTGTGTAAATTTTCAAGAAAATCGGTTCGGCCGTTTTGGAGTCTATAGGTAATGGACACACACACAGGCACACGCATACACACAGACAAAGTTCCATTTATAAATAAGTATGGATTTCTATTTTACCAATTAAAATGTATATCTTATTAAACTCTCCTGCATTAATTCAACATATTCCAACCTGCAGACAACCAACCTTATGGTGATGAAAAACCTTCTGGTGATTATAACTCTACATCTAAACTTGTAAGTGTAGGGAGTTCGGTTATGCCTGACACAAGGCCGAACCAAGAAACATTAACCAGCTCCCATACGCTTCAAAGCACTATATTAACTCTACACAGAAAAGACAGCAAGAGCAGATATACAAGTTAGTAAAGGAAATCACGAAATCAAAGACAATTGCAAAAAAGATATTATGTACAGTCATCAGCAATAGACTCGAGCTATGAAATGGAAATTTTGTAATCGGATGACGAGGAACATGGCGGAGAAAATGACGAAGAATATGGCACTGGAATTCAACGTTACACCGGAAGAGCAAAAAATGTCTTCCAAAATCAAATTACTAAAACACAGACAAATGTTATCAGAAACAAAGAAGCAATCAGTAAACTATTATATAATAATTAGTAGACAGACCGAGTATTTGCTACCAGACATTTGCGTACCAGACAATTATGTACCAAGACATTTGACTTTCTACAAAATTTTGTCCCTTGATAATTGATTGCCTGTAGAAATTTTTTCAAGTTACCATATTTGCTTAAGAATTGCTAGTTGCAAACCAACATTTAATTATTCTAAACAAGCAAAAAGATAAATAATGTAACAACTGTTATAAAAAAAAAAACTGCAAATAAGAGAATCATGGCGTTGTTAGATAAGTCTTCTTTTCTTCTTCTTCTTCTTCTTCTTCTATATGCCCTGTCCTTTCAGGACGTAGGCGAGAATGGCTTTCCACATCTCCCTATACCTGGTAGCTCTTAGTATGTTTAATACTGTTACACCTGGCAGCCCCCGTTCCATCATCCACCTGATCAGACCCTTCAAATATGGTATCCACTGCCTTCCTCTGTCTCTTTTGCCTTCTATCTATCCTTTCAGTATCAGGTTCTCCAAGCCCTCCTTCCTCATTGTATGTCCCAGGAACTTCAGTTGTCTCTTCCTGATGCTTGCTATTAATTTTCTTTTCGTTGTCAATCTTTCCAAAACCTCATTATTGCTCACATGTTCGGTCCACGATATCCGCAGCATCCTTCTGTAAAACTACATTTCCGCTGCTTCAAGTTATTTTCCTTATCTTAGACGATATTGTTCAGCATTCACTGCCGTATTGAAGAATTGACATCACATAGCAATCTATCATTCTCTTCTTTGTTTCTAGTGAAATTTACCTGTGTCTTTGTATTTTGCTCAGCTTCTGGAACACGTCCTTCGCCATATCAATTCGCCTTCGGATCTCTGTGTCGCAGTTTCCATCTCCTGTTAGAACACTTTCTAGGTATTTCAATGTCTGTACCTGCTTGATTCTAGTATCCCCCACCTGTATTTGTCATTTTGGGTTGCACCTTTTGCTGATGACCATCCATTCAGTTTTCTTTCAGTTTATTTGTAGTCCTATTTTTCACTCTCCAAAGCTACCTTCTGTGGGAGGTCTTGTAGTTTTCTTTCTATGTCTGCAATTAGCACTGTATCATCTGCATACTTTAAACAAGATAAATTCCTTAAAAGAGACAGCTCACATGATTCATAAATTTTTTATTAATTTGTGAAACTGCAATAATTTTCATTTTTGAAATATTTTTAAACACACTTAATCTGTATTTGCATTTATAAAAAAAATTGTATTTTTTTCATTCCTTTAAAAAATTCGATTATTAATTATTCTTTTTTCAAAATTATGGTAATTGCTTTTAAAGGCTTCAAAAATTTAACTTCGGTGCGCAATTATCCAGGCACGCATTTGCCTTGGGATGTAAATGTCCTGGTAGGCAATTGTCAGGTACGCAATTGCCCTAGTACCGCAATATTTGTCACTGTATGTGCATGTGCTAGTGAGTGTTGATAATTACTTCAACGCTGAAGAAAGCTTAATGATTCGAGGCACATGGGATACAGGATAAAAGCTTTGATCTGATCCAGTGTCTTGACCTAAAGACTTGTGAATTCAATACATGGCTGCAACAGATATGAACGAAAAATTTTTTTTATAATCATATCGCCCCAAATAAGGTATTTTGCTGCCACTGTTTTGCAGAGTTTACATAAGAAGAAAATTATTAAAAAAATAACAGGTTACAGGGGGTGTCAGTAAGTGGGTAAGAGAAGGATGAGAATACTGATGAGTTCATTTTTTTATAATCATATCGCACCAGGCAAGGCATTTTACTGCCACTATTGTGCAGGGAGTTACATAAAAGAAAAGCTATGAGAAAGATTGACAGGTTACAGGGGGTGTCAGGGAGTGGGTAAGAAAAGGATAAGAATACTGATGAGAGTGGAGTGGACGGAGAAAGGAGCATGAGAGAGAGAGGATGCAAGTTAATGAGACAGGACATGACTACTGACTTTATATTTGAATTCTTGGAGATTGTAGCTGTCGGGGAAGCAAGTAAATGGAAGGGAATTCCACAGGCGGGAAGTGCGAGAAAAGAAGCTGAGGGAATAGAATTTGCGTTTACATTTTATTAGTTTCGTAGTAAAAAGTTGGGACCTAGTTGCTGATCTTGTGGCTCGAGTAAATTCATATATAAGGGGTACCAGTGAGCTAAGAAGGGGCAGTACGAAAGAAACAAGAAAGAAAGAAAGAAAGAAAGAAAGAAAGAAAGAAAGAAAGAAGGAAAGAAAGAAAGAATAAGTAAGCAGATATTAATATTAAATGAAGGAGGGAAAATGATAGTTTTTTTATAATCATACTACCCAAACAAGACATTTTACTGAAACTGTTGTGCAAGGGGTTACATTAGGGGAAAGTTATGAGAAAGAGTGACAGGTTATAGGGATATCAGGAAGTGGGTAAGAGATGGATGAGAATACTGATAAGAGTAGAGTGGACGAAGAAAGGAGCATGAGAGAGAGAGAGAGAGATAGAGAGAGAGAGGATACAAGTTCATGAGACAGTAGATGACTATTCGTTTTACATTTAAATTCTTGGAGATTGTAGCTGTTGGAGAAGCAAATAAACGGAAGGGAATTCCACAGGCAGGAAGTGCGAGAAAAAAAAACTGACGGACTAGAATTTGAGTTTACATCTTATTGGTATCGCAGTAAAAAGGTGGGAACAAGTCGCTAATCTTGTGGCTCAAGCAAATTCATATATAGGGTGCACCACTGAGCTCAGTTCATTGGAGCACAAGCTGTGAAAGTATTTGTAGAAGAGACACAGGAAAGCCACATTGCGTCGGTGAGAAAGTGACTGTATCTGAGCTGCCAAGTCGGGATCGATCTCATTAGAGTTTCTGCTTTGGATTTTGTCAAGGTGGATAGCAGGAACACCCGACCAGATATGTTAGCAGTATTCAATGCATAGGCGGATGGTAGATTTATATATGTGCAGGATGGTTTCAGACGGGAAAAACTTGCTGGCTCTGCACAGAGAAACGACTTTCTTAGCAGCGGATTTAGCTATGGATTTTATATAGCCATTCCACTTGAGGCCTGTTGTGAAAGTTAATCTGAGGAGGTGCAGCGTTTGGCTTTCAGGGAAAGTAGCCTGATCCATGCTGATGGGCGGTACGAACGATTATCTGTGATGGTTAATACATAGTAGCTTCGTTTTGGAAGCATTAATACGAAAAGGAGATCAATGATACTGAGACGTTATTATTCTTGTCTAATCTAAATCTAAATCTAAACTTATTTGTAAATGGAACTGTGTGTGTGTGTGTGTGTGTGTGTGTGTGTGTGTGTGTGTGTGTGTGTGTGTGTGTGCCCGGTACCTATAGACTCCGAAACGGCTGAACCGATTTTCTTGAAAATTTACACAGTTGTACTATAATCGTCTGCGAGTGTCCTTAGTTATGTTTTGTGTCGCGGTACCCCCGATCAATATCGATAATCGAAAAAATCGGGTTATAGAAGGAGTGGTCCGATTTTAATCAAATTTGATACACTCATAGACAAAGACATAAGAAACGATATTCAGAAGTTTCAAGGTTGCAGTTCTTGCAATAGTGCAGAAAATAGATAATATATTTATATATAAAAGGCAATATGTTTGTGTGTGTCTGTTTATCTGCCTATATGTCTGTATTTTTTTCAGCCCTTTTATTTTAGTTTTTGCTTCGGGTTTGGCTCTAAGTAGTTATAATTGTATTTCTTAGTCTTAGCCATGATACTATTTACTCGGAGGACTTATTTAGCCTTCAAAATTCAGTTTACAACGAAAAAAAATCTTATTTGATATCGATACCAGGAAAGTAAAATTTGACTTATTCGTTTTTCTTTCAGTCTACGGTTTCGCTTTAACTGGAAACAACTATTGCTTTTTAGTCTTTCGTGCCAACGTGCAAAGAGTCTGAGCTCCAAGACCATGGATTAGTTTTAAAGCTTTCATTACACCCGAACAACGCCGGGCTATACTGCTAGTAAGTTAATATAACCATCCCAACAAAGACTGAATCGCGACTATAGGATTAACAACTTCGAGTCCTTATCCATTACGGCAACTAAGCATACAAGCTAACAGCACCTGTTATTCTCCTGTGATTAGCTATTAAAGTACTGATCAATATTGATATTGTTTAACTTTGGTAATCGTACTAATTAGAATTTGATAACCAAACAAAAATAATTATAATGTGCATACAAATATTGGGGACCAATTCGATATTCCAACCAAATTGACCCCCCATTTTGTGGCCATAATAGTTCAAAAGAACAGACCAAAATGCCAAATACAGGTGGGGGATGCTAAAATCAAGCCGGTAAGAACATTTAAATACCTGGGAAATGTTCTAAGAAAAGACGGTAAGTTCGACACAGAGATCCGAAAGCGAATTAACATGGCGAAGGAAGCATTCCAGAAGTTGAGTAAACTATTAAGAAACAGGACAATTTCACAAGAAACAAAGAATAGAGTACTAAATTGTTATGTCATGTCAGTTCTTCAATATGGCAGTGAATGGTGGACAATATCATCCAATATGAAGGAAAAACTTCAAGCAACTGAAATGTGGTTCTACAGAAGGATGCTGCGAATATCAGGCATAGAGCATGTGGGCAATTATGACGTTTTGGAAAGGATGGAAACGAAAAGGAAATTAATACTGAGCATCAGGAACAGACAGTTAAAGTTCCTAGGGCATGCAATGAGGAAGGAGAGTTTGGAGAAACTGATACTAACAGGCCAGAGAGAAGGAACAAGAGACAGAGGAAAGCAGCAGATATCATATTTGAAGGACCTGATCAGGTGAATAACAAAACGAGGGTTGCGTTGTGTCAAAGGAGAAAATGTGCTCAGAGTCCCAGGCGGATGACTGAACGGGAATTATGGAATCATCTTCATAATTTCCGATCACATTTGAACACATCTTCCCATGCTTTGTTGAGGTTGACAATTGCTGTCAAAGTGTTACATCCTGAATGCTATATAATGGCATTTCTGTTCTTTATAAAATTCACGTTTTCTCAGACCAATCCCGCCTACCCATTCACTTCGGTCTGCTTACTTTAACTAAGTTGATTTTCGGCTTCTAAATTATCTTCTTCATTGAATTTGCAACATTGTTAAGATCACAATTTCAAATAAAGTTCAACGTCGCTTTCAGATTACAGTAAGAAACTGAGGCGTACGTAGGTGTATGAAAAAATATTTACCTTTATTTTGTAGGGTAATATATTCTCTGTGTTCGTAAGCCCTCTAATCTAATTTGATTGATATTTGCTACGATTATCTAAGATTAACAATGCTGTATACATCATTATTTATCGGTGAATTTTTTTTAAATGTATTTCAAATCCTAAATAATAATATCTGGTTCAAATTTTCTTTGTTTAATTATGTTTCTCCTTGTTATAGTTTTTACAGAATACATTAATTTTAATTTTTTCAACGCTACATTAAATTATATCTTTTTCTTTTGTTATGTAGGTCTTGCCTTAGTGACTTGGCTTTAAAAAAATTTGAAAAATCAGAAAAAAAAAACTAATAGATTGTGCTTTGTAATTGACATCGACCTGGAATTAAAAATCGCAGAGGCGAGTTCGAATTCTTTTTAAAATGGGAAAATATATGAATCCATCTGCTCTTTTCAGAGCTATGGTTTGACAGGAGTCCAACCAGTTGTGGCATCTCTCCTTTTTCTATGACTAGCAGTATAGCACGGCGTTGCTCAGGTGTAAAGAAAGCTTTTATATATATATTATCTATTTTCTGCGCTATTGTAAGAACTGCAACCTTAAAACTTCTGAATATCGTTTCTTATGTCTTTGTCTATGAGTGTATCAAATTTGATTATAATCGCACCACTCTTTTATAACTCGATTTTTTCGGTTATCATTTTTCGATATTTATCTGGGGTACCGGGACATAAAACCTATCTAAGAACACTGGCAGACGCTTATAGTACAACTGTGTAAATTTACAAGAAAATCGGTTCAGCCGTTTCGGAGTCTATAGGTAACGGACACACACACACACACACACACACACACACACACACACACAGACAAAGTTCCATTTATAAATAAGTTTAGATTTAGAGATTGGACTCGATTTGAGTATATATATACTCCTGTCATTGGGAGAACAGAATCTTATCCGTAAGTTACTGAGAGATACCGAAGTTACACAGAGAATACCGCGTCAGTCGTTATAGTATTTCTGAGCTCCATTCAGTCAGAATAGTACGGCTTCACTTCAAAGGCTTATATATATATATATATATATATATATATATATATTAATCATATCACCACGAGCAAGGCGGTAACGCCACTGATGTGCAGGGGGCTACGTAAGATTGAAAAGATTGGAAAAGAGAAAGCCGGAAAACACATCCTAAACAGGGAACAAGGGATAAGCCTCTTCACCTGTTCAATAGACATGGGTGGGGTGGGAACCGAGCGATATTCCTTACTAATCGTATTCTTGGATTACTAACCTGTGTTCCAGTTTGTATCTTTACGTCTAATATAACCTATTTTTCTATCTCAATTATCTGTATTGTTGTTCATTATTTTGTGTGGTCCCTAACCCGGAATCCACAACAACAACGTAGAAAGAAACGACAGCCTACTGTGGTAATATCTTTTACCTAGTCGGTCTCTAGTCGAAAGAGACACGATCAACCAAGCATGAGTGGCGTATGCTGAACTGAACAGGTGGCGCGTTGAATGATATGAAATCATTTTGTTAACATTACAAGATCAGGTGGTAGGCCAACATGACAAGATCTGCGAGGCTTTCAAGTTAATTCTTCATGGAACAACCAAAGTATATAAGAGCCGAGACAGAAGACGAAATAAGTTAACATCACTGGTTGAACAAAAGATGATGATCCGAAACTTGGTGTGCTGGCTAGTGCAGTGCCATATTTGATAAAGACACCAGTAAGAGTGACTTAGATTCAGCATAATATTTCACCATCTTTCGAGACTATTATTATTGTTTCATGTACCTTCCTCAAGAGTTAAATGATCAAAGCCATTAGTAATTTCTCTTAGTTTGTGGATCTCACTAATGCTACTCCACCCCAGTCAATATTCTACCATCGTTCTACAGAAAATATTTAACCGATTTACACGATTTTTCCTTTAATCTCTCGTTTTCATGAAATACCGTGAGTTTCAAATTCTTTAAGACCTCTTTTCTCGTGAAGACTCCCAAAAATTTCAACTGTCTCATTTTTACTCATCACTCTACTAAGATATACCGTATTAGAGGTGGATGATAATGTACGACCACAATTGCCTATCATTTTTATGCCTTAGCAACGTTGGTTTTTAAGCATTCGCAACTGTGTCTTATGAGACAACTATTTACACAAGTACATTACATAGTTTATTTAATGTTTCGCACAGCCAAATTTGCCATCACTATGTCTAAAGAGTTTCAGATCTATCTATCTATCTATCTATCTATCTATCTATCTATCTATCTATCTATCTATCTATCACAGTCTATTCATTTATATATATATATATATATATATATATATATATATATATATATCATCATTATCTAATCCTTTTACCCCCAATGGTGTGTAGGGCAGTAACTTTTTGTGACTGTTTCCGTAACGAACTGTTTTTTTTTATGGAGCAGGGTTATTATCCATGCGCCCAACCCCCAAACCTGGACGACATGTGGACCATTCTTGGTCCTTATGTTTACAGCACCTCGTATTCGCAAACGGCCACCCACTGACCAGGCTCGATGTTGTTTAAGTTTGGTGATCGGACGAGAAACGGTATATGCAACAGGATATAGCTGTAGACATATATATATATATATATATATATAAATATATATATATATATATATATATATATATATATATGTTGTAACAATATGAATAGATAGATATATGTGAACAAAATTAAGTATATATATATATATATGAATAGATAGATATATGAGAACAAAATTAAATATATATATATATTTAATTTTGTTCACATATATGAATAGATAGATATATGTGAACAAAATTAAATATATATATATATATATATATATATGCTGTAACAATATGCATCTCAGCCTACTGACACACACACACACATATATATATATATATAATCTAATTTATCTAAACTTATTTATAAATGGAACTTTGTGTGTGCATATATATATGTATGTGCATATCCGTTACCTATAGACTCCGAAACGGCTGAATCGATTTTCTTGAAAATTTACACAGTTGTACGATAAGCATCTGCCAGTGTTCTTAGCTAGGTTTTGGGTCGAGGTACCCCAGATAAATATCGGAAATCAAAAATCGAAAATCAAAAATCGAAAATATCTCGTTATAGAAAGAGTGGTCTGATTTTAATCAAATTTCATACACTCATAGACAAAGATATAAGAAATGATATTCAGAAGTTTCAAGGTTGCAGTTCTTACAATAATGCAGAAAATCGATAATATACATATAAACGCTTTCATTACACCCGTGCAACGCCGGGCTATACTGCTAGTGTGTATATATATATATATATATATATATATGGGATGTAGTAAAACGAAAGGAGGAAAGACACGCCTTTATAGAAGAGGAGCGTGAATAGCCCCATTTTCTTTGGCTGACGCTGACTGACATAGCTCAAATAAGAAGGATCAAAATCCGACCTTGCTAGTGCTTTGCGATTACTGTTTTTTGCAATATTGCAGTGCGTAGCACGACGCTTCTAAGGAGGCGGCCTAACCCGTGGTTGCTGTTGGAGCCGATATGATAATACTCCCGAAATCGGCGATAAGAACAGTGCATCACTGAAGATCACTCTTGATGCATCTAAAATGCATGATTTGTCTATATATATATATATATATATATATATATATATATATATATATATATAACTGTGAATTTATCTTTGAACACGTCTCGAAAAACCCACCGAGTATAAACGCGGTGGGGTAAAAATGTAAACAAAAAAAGAAACGAACTAAGCACTTGAACATTAGTCAAAGTACTAGCCGATAGAAAAAAAAAACAAGACGAGGAACACCTAACACATAAAGCGCTCAATACCTTAGCAGAGTAAATAAATGAGTAAGAAGCTCACCTAGAGCCAACGGACCTACAAAGGTTTCACCAAATGGATCATTAGGGCCAGCTTGCCCTAACGATCTATTTGGTGAAACCTTGGGTGGTTAGTTGGTTCTAGGTTAGCTTTTTACTTACATATATATATATATATATATATATACGTAGAACTGTCTGCTATGTCATCCACTTGCACATGTTCCTGTTGTTTGAAGTCTTCCCTTCATCGTGAGGAAATTATCCACCAACCTCCGCCCTATAATTGGATTGATATTTCATAGTAGTTCAGTACCTTTTCTTTTCTGTTGTTGCTCACTGTTTCCGCCTCAGCTATCAGGGAATACACCAGAAGTTTGTTCCTTATAGGTGTATTGATATTACATAGCATTTCAAAACTTTTTTCTTTCTCTTGTCGCATCATGTGCAGAAAATTGTCCAGCATCATTGATATGCAAGAAACTTCATATTACATCTCAGTGTTATATAGCAATATACAAACACGCATATATATAAAAAATATGAGTTATATTTTTATTAATGACGATGAACCGTGTAGCCTAGTTGACGGGGGGGGGGTCGTATCTGTTGCTCCTCTGGTCTGGTCTGGCTCTCTCGTCTGCCTCTGTCTCCTCGTCTCTCTGTCTGAAATCCGTGCGCCGAGGTCTTTTTATAATCTCCAAACCGGGACTTCCGGATTTTGCCTCGCCCACGCACGCCTACGTAATTCTCAGAGACACCTGTTCTGTCTGCCTCTTGTAGCCATTTCTGCCACTGCCGGAAATAAGGTCAAACAAACATCCGTTCCTTTCAACGACCGGAAAACACCCCCGCTTGCATCAGCCTTTCCTCGGGTGGGACCAGATTGTTATATTACATCAGTTCATCACTTTTTTGTTGTTTTAATTGACTCTATTCTCTTCTTTATCTGAGAGGAAAAATTCCAGCATTTGTACTAACCATGTAGGAAGATTGATATTACACAGAAGTTCATAACCCTTTTCTTTTCTGTTTTTACTTCATGTCAACTCTTCATTTGTGAGAAAATTATCCAACATTCTCTTCCATATAGGAAGATCGATATTACACAGAAGTTCAGAACCCTTTTCTTTTCTGTTTTTACTTCATGTCAACTCTTCATTTGTGAGAAAATTATCCAACATTCTCTTCCATATAGGAGGATTGATATTGTATAGAAGTACAGAACTCTATTCTTTGTTTACTTTGCCTAAAGTCGCTTCTTCATCGACGAGGAATCTTTTCTGAATTCACGACCATATAGGAGGATTGATATGAGATAGCAGTTCAGAAAACCTTTCTTCTTTTCATTTGCATAAAGACTCCTTTTCATCTATGATGAATTTGTTCTGAATTCACAGCCATGTAGGAGGATAGATACAACATGGCAGTTGGGAAATCTTTTCCTTTTTTCTTTTGCCTCACGTCTTCTCTTCATCAGTGATGAATCTGTTCAGAATTAACAGCCATATAAAATATATATATATATTACACAGCATTTCAGAACTCTTTTCTTTGTTTCTACTGTCTCAAGTTTCCTCTTCATCTTTAAAGAATCTGACCAGAATTCATAGCATTATTCAAGAACTGATACTACACTAGCGGCCATAATTATTAGGCCACACCTGTGTTTTAAAAAATGATGTATTTCATACTATTTTTTAGTATTTATTGCCAAGTGAATAACTGTATAATGAAAATAGAATGGTTCTTTATATTAATACTGCACTATAACATGTGCATCAAATGAATTTATAAATATTTAATAATTACCTATAATGCATTTTCATCAATGAAAGAATAAAGAAAATTTAGGGTGATTCGGACGAGTTCATCTTTGCTTCTTCGCCTTGTAAAATTTTGCAAAATAATAATTACAAAGAATCATTCTATATTCATTTAAAATTATCCACCTGGCAATAAATACTCAAAATGGTATGAGATACATCATTTCTTTTAAAAAACTGGAGTAGCCTTATTATGGCCGATAGTGTACGTAAACATTGTTTTTTCGTTTTTCAAAAGAAATTATTCTACTTTTTGATACTTTAGCTTCTGAAAGGCATCTTTCACCTAATTTTGTATGCATCACATTTTCTCTCAGCTATACTACAAAATAATCATTGACCTTTGTTGTCAGGAAATTCAGTATGAAAAGAAATTGATTGTTTTCTACGATTTAAAAAAAAAAACAGTCCCACATAGATTAATTGCTTTTCGCCATATTTGCCTTTTCGATAGAAAAAGATACAAATAAAAAGCAGGAAGGGAAAAATCGATTACTAGAGATATCTGTTTTGAAATAATATTATGAATACTGTCAGTTTATTGTTTTATAAGTGAGGCAACATTGCAAGCTTATCGCTAATCTATCAATTCGATTTTCATGGCAAATATTCACGCGACGTCCCTTCTTTAGCTCTCTGCTGCTGAGACGTTTTCAGCTGGGTTAAGCCATGTTTCTTCCACAAATTTGAATCGACACAGTATCCTCCACATTCCAAATAAAAGGAAAATGTTCTGCTCAAACGTCTTTGTTCTTAGAACTTCTACTTTGTAAACCTCGTCAAGTAACAGGGGGTCAACTACTATCTATACTGCTTATCCTGATGGTTTTCTCTTTCTACTACTTCCTCTACAGTATAATATTTGTATTAGGGCGTTACAAAAATAATGGCCGCTAGAAGTGCTGTATTTTAACATAGCATTCACGGATGTGCGTTGTGGTGCAATAGATACTGGCTCGAAACGAGAAATCGGAGAACCGAGTTCGAATTATAGTTGAATTTCTTGCATTCATTTACGCGGAAATGTCCTTAAAAAAGGTATCAATCAGTCTCTTCCTTCCAGTTATAAGTTAAATAACAGAACAGACTGGGTTTTATAGCCTTGGCTGGCAACCAGTCTACTGCAGAAAATAATGACAACATACTGCGGGAAAATATTCTGCCAAGTCAGTCATGTCTCTTTCAAGACATGATCGCCCAAGAGTGTATCACGTATAGTATTTAACTGACTGACTGATTTACCGTTCATATTAGGCGAGTTTTTGTATACATAATAATTCATTTGTGCTCTTTCATAATTTTTAAATTATTTTCATACAGAAATATTCCTGAAGCATAGAATTATGAACATGACAAAACATGATTCGTTTACTTTTCTTGCATAAGTTCAAACTTGGGGTTGATATATATATATATATATCAGCATGCAGTGTGGGTATCGAAGAATCCAAGGGAGTATCCTTTACATACAATGGTAGGATAACTCTTTAAGAGAGCTCTAAATATATATGTATATAAATACATATAAAGCAAATATAAGAAATATTAAAGCAGCCACGTTATTTCATGGTAAATCGGCAGTGTAAGGCCTATTTCAGGCGAACCATCATCAGCTTCCGTCTTTATTTTACAAAGAATTTTATAGGAATCCTTGTAAAATCGTTTACCTGTAAAATCATTTACGTGTAAAATCATTTGTAAAATAAAGACGGAAACTTATGATGGTTCGCCTGAAATAGGCCTACACTTCTGATTTACCATAAAATAACGGTTTCTGCCTTAATTTTTCTTTATATATATATATATATATATATATATATATATATAATGTAGAAATATTAACCTAAATAAATAATAATAATCAAGTTAAGCTCATCATATATTCTAAGAAAATTAAAACATTTGACTTCATAGTTTATAATAATCCTATAACCACACTAAATCCTCTACAGAAAACCAATTAGTGTATCAATTTACATCCCCGTTCAGAGACTGTATCTCTGGTACTTAAAATAAACGCACTAAATATTTTGGTTTTACGACAACCACGCTCTCCCATAGACTTACCTGCCACCTTTCTCATCATAGTTCAATTAAACAACAATTTCAATCAAACAACATTTCTTAGAAAAACATAGCCATGTAGTTAATATTGGACAGATAACACAATAATACTCACATATACAAACAGTAAAAAGAACCTTCAGATACTGGAGGCGATCTACATTAAATGAAAGCAATCCACACTTAATAAAATCACATTTCAATCTGGTCACAACACGTTATATTGCATTTAGATATATCATTTTGGTATCTGACGTCATAGAACAGGATTGCATATTTCCGACCTGCGTCTGCTATTCATTGACTGTTAACGTAGCATTTAAATTTGAAAATCACTAGAGAACACAAAGAGACGCTCACTGTAACCTTAAGCAAAACTATGTAATTCACTAAGGTGTGCATTTTTGTGCAGTGGATATAGGCGCGCAACAAGAAATCTGAGAACCAAGTTCGAATTCCAGTTGAATTCCTTGCATTCATTTACGCACAAATACCATTGGGAAATGTATTAATCCGTCTCTTCTTTACATTTATGGTTTAAATAATAAAACAGATTGGGTTCTATAGCCTTGGTTGACAACCAGTCTACAAGAGAAATCAATGACAACCTACTGCGGGATAATCTTCTACCCAGTCAGTCATGTCTCTTTCGTATAGCACTTAACTGACTGACATTTGGGAAATATTTTAATCCGTCCCTTCGCTACAACTATAGTAAGACTGATTTGTTCCTATAGCCTCGACTGTCAACTAGTCTAATGGTAACCTACTGCGGAATAATCTTCTATCCAGTCAATCATGCCTAGTCAAGCATAAATTAAAAGTGACATGATCACTCCAGCGTGTATACCGTATGGTAGTTAACTGACCGACATCAACCATTGATTTGAATAATCGAAAGCCATATTGCTTTTCTGAGAATGGGAGATTTAGCCTTGATTAGAGCGGTTCTAAAACTGTGTAAGAGACGCGAAGGGGTTTCGAGGGGACCACCATGATGCCGTTCAGTTGAAATTATTAGCTATTTAAGATTGTTACCAAGTCATAATGGCAGCGTTGTTGTTGGAAAGGGAGACTATATCCTTTCTTCTTCAACTCTATCTTATTCATCTCCTTTTAACTTTTGTGTATATTATTGAATTTTCTGTAAAGTGCTCTGTTGCTATTTTTGGATGAAAACAGCACAGACCTATCCAGATGTTGAAAAGCAGGCCGTAAAGGTGCTTATTCCATTTACAACCACCTATGAGTGTGAGACAGCGTTTTCCATATTACTTGTCCTCAAAACAAAGTCCCGAAACAGATTAGAAGTAACAAATCATATAAGAGTTGCCCTCGCCAAAACAAAGCCAAATCTAGAAGAACTGGTTGAGGCCAAGCAAATGTACCCATCTCATTAATTGTACTTTTCATGTTTAAGGTTGCCATTTTTGCAATGAATAATTGATTTCGAAAAATATTTTTGTGTCAATAAAAATTGGTTGCCATATTTTGAATAAATATTTTTTGAGCTGTTATTTTTTTAATAAATATTTGTTTGCCAAAAACGTTTTCTTTCAGTAGCTTATATGTTAACCGTGGTTAATATAAAAGAGCCCGCGAGCCATCTAAAATATAAAGAGACCGCCATGCAAAAATTCCTAAAATAGTTTGTGAACCACTGGATTAGAGCCTCTAGAAGTTTACTGAAAGTTTTTAAATAGTCCGATAGTTGGAAAGGTCAGATGGATTCTTAAAAGATGGAACATCAGAGAATGGGTTTCCGTAAGGAAGAATGCAGGTGGAAATCATTAGACAATTTAGAGAGAACAAAAGACAGTTCGTATGTGACACTTATTAACGATTATTACAAGAATAAAATCGAGTCCACATGCTTTGTGTTTTTAGTGCAGAAACCATATAAAAAATTATATGCATATCACTTAACAGAGATCAGTTTTAAGTAGGACCAAAGATGTAGGCTTGTGGGATACCCTAGTTTGTCTAAAAAGGATCTAGACGTGTGCCCGTTCGGGACAGATTTAATTTCCTGATTTAATATGAAATATTGGATCAATTCAAAAGGACTTTCGAGATATCTAAAGTTACAACCCAGATTTCATCGTTGTTATCTCGAGCATGATAAATTGTTTTCCCAGTTACCGTCAGTAGGTCAGCAGTTTACCTGGAGAACCAAAAGCCATATTACTTGTCTGTAAAAAAAAAAGGCTTGAGATGAGAAATGATGAACAAATTCAGCCTAGATGAGTGTCAAATAGTTTTCCCAAAAGAGGGAGGAAATTAATAGTCCGATAGTTGGAAGGGTCGGTCGGTTTATCAGAATTCGTATGATGGCTTCTAGCAGACAAGAATGGCAGGAAGCAGCGTGACATTTATTCTACAATTTGGAGAGAACAGGAGAAGTTCGGTAGCACACTTGTTATTGACTTTTACAGGAAAGTAGCCGGATTGACATGTTTGTGAGGATCTCGATTAAATGATACCAGAAACCATGAATTGCTTACACGCGTATAACTCAACAGAGACTCAATTCTAAGTGAAAAAGGATATTCCAGTTGACCCAAACGTAGATCTTGAGGAAAATTTACGGGCAAAGCACCTAAAATTGATTATATATGTATTAAGTTGTAGTGGGGAATAGAGACATTACTCTTATTTAATGCCTTATTAAAGAGCCATTACTAATCATAAGAGCCAAAATTGTTAGAGGCTATGTGGTGTTCATTCTCTCGGCAAATAATGACTTAGCTCCTTCGGGGAGTCGCTAAATTTTATTAAGATCAACAACGAATGTGCGCCAGATGTGAAGAGTTTCTCACGCTGGTATAGTCAAAGATAGTGACCCCTGTATACTATGACCACCGAGCATACTGGTGTGAAACATAGAGAGGATTGAGGTCCAACCTGGTATTTTTATGAAAGGAAGAAAGCGTCATTGCTGTCTTTGATTCAAGAAAAAAAGTAAGTGGCGAAATTTTCAATTGTAAGTTTAAATATTACAATCCAAGATGAATCAAATTGTGGAGTTTGTTTCAGACAGCACAGTGGTTAGAAAGGAGTCTTATGAATATGAGGTTTTTCTTAATAGTAAATCAGAACGAAAACACAGTAGATATCACAAAGTCGTAAAATCTACGAGAAGGGTCGTGTTGCGAAGCTTGGCAAAATAGAAAAGAGAATGTAAGAAATGTTCCTTGATTTTGTTAGGGAACAAGTAGAAGTGTCTAAGATTAGTGTAATGAATTCGACAATATATATATATATATATATATATATATATATATATATATATATATATATATATATACTTATTTATAATAAAATTTTGTCTGTGTATATGTGTGTGTGTCCGTTACCTATAGACTCCGACACGACTCAACAGATTTCCTTGAAAATATACACAGTTGTACTATAATCGTCTGCGAGTGTTCTTAGCTAGGTTTTGTGTCGAGGTACTCGCGATAAATATGGAAAATTGATAATCGAAAAAATCGGGTTATAGAAGGAGTGGTTCGATTTTAATCAAATTTGATACACTCATAGACAAAGACATAAGAAACGATATTCAGAAGTTTCAAAGTTGCAGTTCTAACAATAGTGCAGAAAACCGATAATATATATATATATATATATATATATATATATATATATAAAAGGCAAGATGTTTCTGTGTGTGTCTGTTTATCTGCCTGTATGTCTGCATTTTTTCAGCCCTTTTATTTTAGTTTTTGCTTCGTGTTTCGCTCTAAGTAGGTATAATTATAGTTCTTAGTCTCAACCATGATACCATTTACTCAGAGAATTTATTTAGCCTTCAAAATTCAGTTTACAGCGACAAAACGTATTTGATATCGATACCAGGAAATCAAAAATTGACTTACATCCATTCATTTTTCTTTCAATCTACGGTTTCGCTTTAACTGGAAACAACTATTACTTTTTAATCTTTCGTGCCAACGTCCAAAGAGTCTAAAATCCAAGACCATGGATTAATTTTAAAGCTTTCATTACACCCGAGCAACGTCGGGCTATACTGCTAGTATATATATATATATATATATATATATATATATATATATATATATATATATATACTGTTAAATACAAGAGACAATGAATGTCTATTATGTTTAATCATTTAAACATCCTATTTTGGCTTTAATTTCAGGTGATAATATAGACAAAAATTCTGCAGCATTTGGATAAGTTTTTATTAAGTTCGTTCCAGCTTTCGGCTCACATGAGTCATCTTCACAAGAGGTTACATGGACGTTAACTTAAAAACATCCACAATCCAAGACGATTTTATCTTGTGTTGACATAAAATTTTGTTAGGCAACGATAACAGTTACCAAAAATAGCAAATGCAGTTCGTAAATTTATCATGCGGTTCTATAACGTCACACCCGGTGAGAGCTCGAAATGTTAACAGAACCATATATTTAAATGCAATCTAATGTTTTATGACCAGATTTAAACGTGATTTTATTAAGTTTGGGTTGTTTTGATTTAATGTAGATGGCCTCCAGTATCTGAGGATTCTTTTGACTGTGAGTATGAGTGTGTATTATTGTGTTGTTGACTAAAATCTGTCTAATATTACCTTTATTGCTATGTATTTTAAGACATGTTGTTTCATTGAACTCTAATCAGAAAGGTGACAGTTATATATATATATATATATATATATATATATATATATATATATATATACGCATTTTTGCTCTACTTTCGTACTTTCGTATTGAGCTCTTTCTTGTTAAGGTTTTTGTCTTGGGGTTTTTTTTTCTTTCGAACACGGCTTTTGCTTTGTCTGTTTCTTTTTTTTATTCCCCTCTACCCATTTGGTAGTACCTTTTGGGTTTGACGACTAACGTTACCGATCTGTTAGCAGTCGGTTTTTCTGATTTCGGTCGTGATTAGTGCTACTGTTTTATTGGTACGATTTACAATATATATATATATATATATATATATATATATATATATATATATATATATATATACGCTCTCAGACCCTGATTGAGCACTCTGGAAAAATAGTAGACTTTGATAAACAGTAGCTTCTCTGGTATGTACGCATCACTCATTCAGTGAAATGAATTAGAGCGCTCTAGCTATTGGGCGCGTATAATGATATGCGCTAAAAAGTCTGCCTACTTCCACCGAACGCCCATAGCCCAGGGGTAGCGTCGCCGACTGACGCCATTTCGGTCGGGTTTCGATCCAGGGTAAAAAAGCAATCGGAGTCTAACAGTATTGTTGAGCTGTGATACGGCGAAACAGATCTGTGTTCGGATGACTATATATATATATATATATATATATATATATATATATATATAGCTGGGCACTTGTTTCCATGGATGCCTAGCCAATCTCTCCTTAGCTACATATGTGTTTGTTCAGCACCCACGGAGAGGACCGGAGGTTTATACTCTAAGTATGCTGATGTGACCTTAGTTTAGTTTATAGAGGGATCAACAACCTAAACAGGTCTACCACGCTTCAACCATCGGACACGGTATCTTGTGGTTTCGGGAAAGCGGAAACATCGACGGCTTCTATATATGCAATTTAGCGCACAAGTTTTGGCAGAAACCGTTGTAAATGTTTTGATGTAATGAATATGCATAAACCTTGGTTCCTCCTCAAGTCATATGACTGGCTGGCGCCAGCCATGAATACAACTATATAAACTACGCCTATTGCATAGGCCTACGTCTAAGCATAAAACTACGACGGGTGGCCGTCCATTACGGCTACTTGCTAGATTTTTCTACCTGGTTACATTTGCCAAAACCGGTTAGCTACTTCGAATAATAATAATAATAATAATAATAATAATAATAATATATATATATATATATATATATATATATATATATATATATATATATATATATATATATCCCTTTCCGGGACTTATCGTTTTTTAACTAAGGAACTTTCCAAAGATGCTGTACGCTGGGATCATTGGATATATAATATAACATCAATAAGTCAACTTCCAGACCTAAACTCTAGTATGGTCAAATTTGAACCCGGATTTCATGAAAGCGAACATTCTAATCACTTGACTACATGTCCATTCAACACCACACACGTATACACACTTATATATATATATATATATATATATATATAAATTACGAATTAATGGAAAGGCAGAATAAAGATCTCAAAGAAGTAATATAAAAAGTACAAGCGAGACGTTCTGAGGGGAAGTAGTAAGTAAAATGAAAACGAAGAAAGCAAAAAAAAAAAAAAATACAATCAGGTAAGAAGGCAAAGAGTTAAAGACGGACATATAATGTCGACGGAGAAAAAGAGCGAGAAAGCGCGAGATTTGATTAACGCGCGACAAGCAATCGGCGAGAAGTGCTAATTGGCGCACAATCAATCCGATTAGGCGGGAAACTGATGTAATTAGCGCGGGAAAACTCGACCGATCGGATGAATAAAAAGCAGCTGATAATGTCCGCGGCACTAGCAGTAAAGACCAAAGGGGAATCGAACGCACAAATAAAACGAGAGAATTGGTATAAATTAAATATATAGGTATGAAGATAATGAAAAGTGATATATATATATATATATATATATATATATATATATATATATATATATATATCGCTTCCAATATACACATCTTCAAAAAAAAAAATTAAATGTAATCTTCTATCTTTTTTTACTCAGTTGTTTTCTTTTCTTTTCTATTCTTGTTTCTTTTTATTCTCAATATTCCTTTGTATCTTTATCTACCCGCTGCGGGTGGAGAGATTAAACAGACACACACACACTCACATATATAAACGCACACACACACACACACACACACACACACACACACACACACACACACACACACATATATATATATATATGTATATATAAAGTACGAATATTTTGGCAGCATCTTTACTTTTAAACAAGTTGTGTTAAGCGATAGAGACAGCACAGTCTTATGTATTTTCTTTTGAATTTTTTCATATATTCTTATTAGGCTTTTTATTTCCGAATTATATTTGTATAAAAATTGTCCAAAATTTGTCCTAGTACTTACGCACGTCATCGTTCATCATCGGGGACTATATTAGAGTTTAAAATCAAATATTGCCTGGTAGTAGGAAAAGTGTTACAACATTTTAAAAGAAAATAAACAAATCTTATGAAAAATTTTTAAATTCAAAGGCAGTAATAATGTAAACAACATGCAAACGTGAAGATATGTTCTCACGTAGATGCGTGAATTGTATGGAATACATGGTTGTTAAAAATTTTAAATGCCGTAAAAATACGTTAGAGAGTTTGAACTACTAAGGAACTAATATGTAAATTATCACGTTACTCAGAGGCAAAGAATTATTTACCTTAATTATATTTTCAATAAACCCTTTAAACAACTAAGTATATGTCCAGGAACGTGGTAAGAGTTTTTTTTACTTCTCATATATAGTGCCTCTAAAATATTTAGGCGTCTAATGTCTGTGCGTTGATCAATAATTTTAGTATTGTCTATAAGAATTTTACGGATGTCAGAATGCTGAAGGGGAACAGTATGTGACTTAAGATGATGTATAATGGCACTGGAATCATTTACATATATATATATATACTATGGTCATCCGCAGACAGATCTGTTTCGCTGTATTAAAGCTCATCAGTACGGTTTAGACTCCGTTCGATTCCTAACCCGACCAAATCGGCGTCAGTCGGCGATTCTACCGCCAGGCCACGAGCGTCCTGCAGAAGAAGGCAGGCTTTTAAGCGCGTATAAACACGCCCAATAGCTAGGTTGCTCCAATTCATTATCGAATGAGCGATGCGTAAATGCCGGGGTAGCTACTGTTTACAAAGCTTCCCACTCTTCCAAAGTGCTCAATCAGGGTGTGAGATCGTAAATACTATAGTCATATATATATATATATATATATATATATTAAAGCAGCAGGCATTCTCTAATCAATGTATCAATGAAACAATTCTTAAAAAGCGTTTATTAATTTTTGGTGGGACTTTTCTTTTTAAATCGTAGAAAAAAGTCAATTTCTTTTCATACTGAATTTCATGAAAACAAAGGTCAATGATTTTTTTGCAATATAGCTGAGAGGAAATGTGCTGTATACAGAATTAGGCGAAAGATGCCTTTCAGAAGCTAAAGTATTAAATAGCAGAATAATTTCCTTTGAAAAATCGGAAAAACAACATCTATGTACACTACCGGCCATAATTTATTAAGACACCGCAGTTAAAAAAAAAAATGATGTATTTCGTACTATTTGTAGCATTTATTGTCAAGTGGATAATTATAAATGCAAGGAAATGGATCTTTTGTTATTATTACTTTGCAAAATTTTACAATGCCACCAGGAAAGTTTGTCCAGCCAATATGAAGAAGAGACTAGCATGGGGAAAAGAGCACAAACCTTGGACACCTGAACAGTTCATCTGATGCATATTTTAATATGCAGTATTAACATCAATTACTAATGAATTATGAACACGAAAATGATGTGAAAAACCTTTATTTTCAATAACAGCTTGACATCTTTTGCTACTTGAGTGAATTAATGTCTTGCATTTATTAACGGATATTTTCTCCCATTCTCCTTTCATATTAATCCATAGTTCTTCGACGTTTCCTGGATTCTTTTCCTTAGCTCTTTCATTTAGTAACTTCCAAACATTCTCAAGAGGATTCATGCCTGGGCTTTGAGCAGGCCTCTCCATGACAACAACATCCTCCTCAGAAAGAAATGTCTTAACAGACTTCGTTGTGTGACATGTCGTGTTATCTTGCATAAATACGGATAGTTGATTAATTGCAGTTCTTAGGTACATGTTTCTTCAGTATCTCTTTGTATACAGTTGCGTTGATTTTACCGTGTAGCCTAACAAGAGGTCCCGTACCAGAAGCTGAAATCCTGCCAAACACCACCACACTTCATCCTTCAAATTTAACACTACTTTTAGTGCAATGAGGCAAATATCGTCCCTTAGGACTGCGTCGAACGAAAGTTCTCCCGTTACAACCGAACAGCTTAAACTTTGACTTATCACTGAAATGAACACAATCTCACTGTTCTTCTGTCCATATGAGATGTTCAGTGGCAAATTTCAATCGGTCCAGTTGATTTTTTTAAGAAATGCAAGGCTTCGTAGAGGCTACTCGACTGTTCAGATTTATTTCATTAAGTCTTCGGAAAATAGTGTGTCTTGATACTTTAATGCCAAGGTTAACATTAGCTTTTTTTATACTTTATCAATCCATGTTCACTTGCAGTAGTTTTCCTATGCCTGCCAGGTAGTTTCTTGGTTTCCCATGACTCAGTTTCTTCAAGTTTTCTTAAAATACTATAAAAGAACACTTTTAGATTTCGCCACACTATTTGAAATATCTCCAACCGAGAGTTTATCTTCATTACGTAACTTGACTATCAGTTTTCTAGGGTCCAGTGATGTCACAATTTTTTTCGCCATGTTTACAATGCAAAAGCCAGTAAAGAGCCGGTGTAATTTAGTAAAATACCCGATTTTATAATCTTAACCTTAAAATCTTTCAATAATGCAAAATAATTATTAAATTTTATGGATTTTATTTAATCGTTCTGATGTTTTTGATCATCTATTTTTTTCCAATGTTCTATAAATATTTTAAAACTTTATTAAAATAAGTTTATTGAACCTTATATTTTGGAATTATATATTTTCTTTTATATCCTTTTTTTCATTGATAAAATGTTTTTGAATCTTTCAAATAAAAAGTTATTTCATATTTAGACTTTTTCTTAACATCGCGTTCTGATCTTTATGCTCTCTACTGTATGTGGTGTTTAATAATTTTTCGTATAGCAAATTCATCCTAAATTGTAACTATTGTGCATCTGCAGTAAAATATGTTAATATTTTGTTGTGTGTTATTTTTAATACTGGTGCTGTGTATTTTTTGTAGTTGGGAAAATTTTGTTGATTAATGTTTGTTTTGTGTGTTTTACTTCGCTCGGTAATATTATTTAGGAGAAATTTTGGTGTGATCTATACAAAAAGTTTATTATTACTGTAATATTATATCTTTCCGGGCTTTAGCTGTTATAGTTTTTTTTTTTTAATCATATCACCCCGAGCAAGGCAGTAAAGCCACTGATGTGCAGGGGGCTACGTAAGAGTGAAGAGATTGGAAAAGAGAAAGGCAGAAACCACATCCTAAACAGGGAACAAGGGATGAGCCTCTTCACCTGTTCAATAGACATGGATGGGGTGGTAACCGGGCGATAGTTTAGTCTATCTACTCCAATTGAAAAAAAAAAATGAGAAAAAAAAAGGGGAAAGATTGGAAAAGAGACAAGAGTTCTTACTAGGGTTTTTTTTAAATAGAGGTGATAAATTCCTTGTTTTTGTTTTTTTAGTTTCATATTAACATAAAAAAATGGGAATTTTTTTATCTTATTCATTTTCTATTTCATTCTATCTATCTATCTATCTATCTATCTATCTATCTATCTATCTATCCCAGTCTTTTCAATATCTATCTATCTATCCCTATCTATCAATATCTATCTATCTATCTATCTATCTATCTATCTATCCCTCATCTATCATCTATCTATCTATCTATCTATCTATCTATCTATCTATCTATCTATCTATCTATAAATGGGAATTTTTTTATCTTACTCATACGTAAATTTTACTGTTGAGTTTTTTTCAAAATTTAATTTCACATTTATAACTTCGACTTTATTTTTATCAAAATAAAAATATCAGTAGTATACCTTTCATAAATAACTCGTTCATCGGTTGTTTTAACAAATTGTTTTCAATATAAGACATGTAAAAGTTAGAGAAAGTAGAACGTAATGGGTTTTTCATGCTAACACCATTAGTTTAGACGTAGTTGCTAATTTTATGATAATAAAATGGAGTTTTTATGGTACAGGCTATATATATATATATATATATATATATATTGATATGTTGGTAGATAGATTTAAACAAACGGATATATATATATATATATAGATAGATAGATAGATAGATAGATAGATAGATAGATAGATTCGAGAGTTTTTTAATTTGCTTGAAGCATTGTGTATATTAGGTGTATGGGTCGGTTTTGAAGGCTATCACAATGCGTTTATTAAAATAAAGGGATGCAATGAAGGTGTTGCGTATTACCTATTATTATTCATTAATATTTCGAGATATATATATATGTAGCAATAAACTCTCCTATAATTAAATCAGACAGCAGCAGATTGTAAACTATCACATTAAAAGAGATACGAAAACGCCAAATCCTGCTATCGGTCAACGCGTATATATATAAACCAAAAGCACACACACATACATGCACCTACACACATGCAGACACACACACGCACAAACGCGCACACACACACACACTACAATTGACAGCATCAGTAGCTGCGAAAGATGAGCATTCGATGAAAGGCACGGACCATGAGAGGACGTGAAAATAAGCTCTCCTAGCATTCTGAAGATGAGACTTTGATCTCGAAATATTAATGATAAATAAATAGGTAATACCCAACACATTCAGATAGATAGATAGATAGATAGATAGATAGATAGATAGATCTAAGCATATTAGGATAGATAGATAGATAGATAGATAGATAGATAGATAGATAGATGTAAACAGATTGAAATAGATAGATAGATAGATAGATAGATAGATAGATAGATAGATAGATAGATAGATAGATTAAAACTTTGATTCTGAGCTATACAATGGTTTAGCATAAAATTTGAGATAGAATACAAAAAGAGAGGGAAATAGAGAGAGAGAGAGAGATAGGGGAAGAGTGAGGCAGTGTGTCTAATATACGTAATTGAACTACTACTCATGCCCGACTTTACACGTCTAATTCTGAACAGAAAGAATTTAAAGAAAGAATTTGATGCAGTTGTGGTTAGAATGTAGGAAACACAAGCGTAGCAAATGCGTGTCGGCGGTGTGAAGAGCGACAATCGTGTCCTTTTTAGTAAACATTTTTGAACGAAGAGAAATCAGTCAAAAGGTATTAATGAGGACGAAAATACAGAAAAACATGGAAGAGGCACTGTTAATTCGATTAGCTTCAACATAGAAATTGGTGTTGATTTCAAGCGATGGGGTGACGTCATTTGATTCGTATGTTTCTTTTCACGCGTAAAAAGAAAGAGAAAAAATGGACACTCGAACACTTTAATCCATATTTGACTTCCTTTCGACTGATGATCATTCGTGGTCGAGAGGTCTAAGACGCACCAGGAAATTGGTGACTTCTCCTATATGGATATTGGTCGCAGGTTCGAATCCTGCTAAATTACACACATTTTCGTAAAAAAATTTATCGTAAAAAATCAGGCCGGTTGAAATAAATACATAATACTGTTTGATCATAAACAGAATATCTACTTAAATACGAGTATCGATCAAAAATAATATTAAATCAAATCAATTTATATTTGTATATATGTGTGTAAAATTCTCTCTCTCTCGCTTTGTTTATACTAATGCCCACCCAATATCTAAACTTATTTATAAATGGAACTTTGTCTGTCTGTGTGTGTCCGTTACCTATAGACTTCGAAAAGGCTCAACCGATTTTCTTGAAAGTTTACACAGTTGTACTACAAGCGTCTCCGAGTGTTCATAGCTAGGTTTTGTGTCGCGGTACCCCCGATAAATATCGAAAATCGATAATAGAAAAAATCGGGTTATAGAAGAATTGGTCCGATTTTAATCAAATTTGACACGCTCATAGAAAAAGATACAGGAAACGATATTCAGAAGTTTCTAGGTTGCAGTTCTTGCAATAGTGCAGAAAATCGATAATGTATATATATATATATATTTGTTTTTCTTTAATCCGAAGTGGAAGTGTAGGAAGGTAAATTCCAAGAACCTGATCCTAATCAATATTAAAAATGTTTAATATTAAAAAGTGATGCAGGCAGAGAGCTCAATGTATTAAGAATACAGAGCCAATATAAATTAGAGAAAATTTTCAAAATTCAAAGGTGTCGGATGTACATTTCGACATAGGATCTCTAAGAGAGACTCTACATCACGTCATATATAAGGCAAGATGTTTGTGTGTATGTCTGTTTATCTGTTTCAGCCCTTTTATTTTAGTTTTTGCTTCGGGTTAGGCTCTAAGTAGGTATAATTGTAGTTCTTAGTCTCAGCCCTGATACCATTTATTCAGAGGACTTATTTAGACTTCGAAATTCAGTTTACAACGAAAAAACTTATTTGATATCGATACCAGGGAATCAAAATAGACTTACATCCATTCATTTTCCTTTCAGTCTACGGTTTCATTTTAACTGAATACAACTATTGCTTTTTAATCTTTTGTGCCAACGTCCAAATAGTCTGAGCTCTCGGAACATGGATTAGATTTAAAGCTTTCATTACACCCGAGCAACGTCGTGCAATACTGCTTCTTCTTCTTCTTCTTCTTCTTCTTCTTCTTCTTCTTCTATGTGCCCTGTCCCTTCAGGACGTAGGCGATCATGGATCTCCACGTCTCCCTATCCCTTGTGGCTCTTAGTATGTTTGTTCCTGTTGCTCCTGGCAACCCCCGTTCCGTCATCCACCTGATCAGACCCTGCAAATATGTTATCCGCTGCCTTCCTCTGTCTCTCCTTCCTTCTATCTGACCAGTCAGTATCAGGTTCTCCAGGCTCTCCTTCCTCATTGCATGTCCCAGGAACTTCAGTTGTCTCTTCCTGATGCTCAGCATCAATTTCCTTTTTGTTGCCATTCTTTCTAACACTTCGTCGTTGCTTGTATGCTCAGTCCACGATATCCGTAGCATCCTTCTGTAGAACCACATTTCGGCCGCTTCCAGTTTTGTCCTCATTTTCGATGATATTGTCCAGCATTCACAGCCGTATTGAAGAACTGACATCACGTAGCAGTCTAGCACTCTTTTCTTCGTTTCTATTGAGATTTTCCTGTGTGTTAGTATTTTGCTCATCTTCTGGAACGCGTCCTTTGTCATGCCAATTCGCCTTCGGATCTAGTACACTCTAACAGCAACTCAAGTTATATTATTAGTCTGGTTGTGTATGAACATAGGAAAGGATATAGCGTAGGGAGCTGGTTAATTTTTCTTTGTTCGGCCTTGTGCTAGAAATAACCGAACCCCCAACGGCATACAAGTTTTACGCAGACTTATCATCAAAAGGTTTTTCATCATCAGAAGATTGGGTGTCAATTAGAATGTATGGATTAATGTAGAAGAGTGGAATTTTAAAATATACATTTTGAATGTTATAATAGAATTTTATCAAAAGGGTATTAATAACAAGTTGTAGAAGCTCATGTGCAATTAGAAACATTATTAAGATTTTAGAGTTCGTACAAAATTTTCGTGGTAGCAATTGTTCAAAGAGATAAGGAGAAAGAGAAAGAGGACAATATCCGAGTCGCTTGAAGTTGAAGTTACATTTTAGATGTTTGTCTCACGGCTCCCACTGTGACTGACGCTGATGTTGTCCTTTAGTTGCAATGTACATTTTTTTTGCACTTACACGCGAAGTCCCTTTTGATCTTGCAAGTCCCTCCCATTCATCAAAATCATTTTAACACCTACTTATGAAATCTGGTTTCCACTTTTTCGTTAAGTACATGGTTAATCCTTTTTCTATTTGGGAAAATCAGGATTTCATAAGTAATTGTGAATTTTTGTTCAAATGAAGAATAAGGTTGGTTTTGATTAATTTTGCATTCGCTACAAGGACAATAATAAAGTTCACGAGACTAAGAAGAAAATGTAAAGGTGTTCGCGAGATCTTATGAATTCGAGTTTGTAGTGAAGAGGAACACGTTATAGGGGATGTCTGTGAATGAGTAAGAGACGGATGCAAATACTAGTGTGAAGAGAGCTGATGAGAGTAGAGTGGATGGAAAAAAGAACATGATGGAAAGAATGCAAGTCAGAGAGCTAGGAGATGACAGTTGACGTTACATTTAAATTTGGGTGGGGTTGTAGCTATCAGAGAACCAAGAATAAATAAGGAAATTCTTCGGGCGAAATATGCGAGAAAAGGAGCTGTTGGAGTAGAAGTTGAGCTTACATTATATTGGTTTCGCTATAAAAGGGTGGAACCTAGTTGCTAGTTTAGTAGCTGGAGTAAATTCATGCAGAGGGGCACCAGGGAGCTAAGCTCATCGGTGCAGAAGCCGTGAAAATATTTGTAGAAGAGACATAGCGAAGCCACATTACGCCGGTGAGAAAGTGACTGGAGTTGAGTTACCATGTCTGGATCGACCACATTGCAGATTCTCCGTTGGATTTTGTCAAGAACCCTAAAGTGAATAGCAGGATCACCCGACCAGGTGTGGCAACAGTATTTAATACATGTGCGGATGGTAGATTTATATATGTGCAGTATTGATTCAGATGGGGAAAACTTCCTGGCTCTACACAGTGAAGCAACTTTCCTACCAGCAGATTGACCTCTCTCTCTCTCTCTCTCTCGCTCTCTCTCTCTCTCTCTGTGAGTGAGTGTGTGTGTGTGTGTGTGTGTGTGTGTGGTAGATTTATAAATGTGCAAGCAAGATTCTTGTGAGAAAAATGATCTAGCACAATACAGTGAAATAATTTTCTAAGCAGCAGACCTAGCAATTTAGAAGTTCCAATAAAATTGATAAATACCTTTGTTTATGTTGTAGTTATTAACTTATAAGAGTGGATATTAAGGTCAACACCAGCAGGGAACGGTGTGTTTAATGCTAAATTCGGTTTACGCATGAAACAGACGACCAGCGCTTGATGTTGACCTCAAGCCAGACGATAATGGCACTTAGACACAGGAGACTACAGGGTGTGAAAGAATGAAAGGATTTTAGAAGGAACCTGAAGCCCAAGGATTAAGGCTCTACTGCTGAGGAGAAAGGATGAAGCTCTGGTCTAGTACGACACCATGAACCAATCTTCTCAACAGCAAACGAGGCAATTGATGCAATAGAATATTTCCATTTCATGTCAGCGGAAAACATTAGTTCGAGAAGGCGTAATCATGCATAATAAAATCCAGCATTGGATGTGGGATGAAATAAAATATTTTACATCTGATTTTCCATGGCACGTCGGCAAAACAGAAACCTTGACATCTTTCCCGAGCTATCGATGTTCCATTAATTAAGCACGGAAATAACAAAGAAGGAATGTTTTCTGCACGGATTATTAAAAGGTATGAGTTTTGTGCCTAGGAAAACTGATGAAATTTGATAAATTCCTATTGTTAATTGTAAATAAAATCAATAAATTAACACAAATCAAATAAGAAGGACATGGCAAAAATCCTTTTGAAGGAATGTGAAGTTATGAATTACAACCAAAAGATGCGAAATATTATAATTTAATCGTTGGAACTTCGGTGTTCGTCTCAAGACAATTGCAGCGCAGGCTTTGAAATTTTCATTTTCAATCGTATTGCGTCGATGCATATGTGAGTAGTGGTGTTCGCGTTGGTTAGAAAATCCTTAAAACTAAAAGTGTGCAACGAGCTTGTAATTTCTACCAAGATATTAGAAAAACAGTCGTATACCGTTAAATTTCAGTCAGTTCCCGTAAAGAAGGTGCGTTGTAATGCAGTGGATATCGATTCGAAACGACAAATCTGGGTGCCGAGTTCGAATTCCAGTTGAATTCTTTGCATTCTCTTACACACAAATACCCTTGGGAAAGGTATTATTCCGCCTCTTCCCTTCAGTTATGGGTTAAATAATAGGACAGATTAGGTTCTATAGTCTTGGCTGGCAACCACTCTACTGCAGAAAACAATAGCAACATACTGCGGGATAATCTTCTGCCCTGTCAGTCATGTCGAGACATGATCGCCCAAAGTTTGTATAACGTATGGAACTTGACTGACTGAGATACTTTTTGCTTGTTTCTTGTTTACGTTTTGCTATCCGGTTCTTTCTTTGACTGATCTTTCATTTCCAGTAGCCCGTTGCGTCTTAGTGACATTATCGCCTTTGTTTTGAGTGAAATGATTAAAATTAATATATAAATTGCTTTTCTTAAGGCAAATGCTGACTTCACTTGAATAGGAAATATAGTAAATTCGTAATTATCTCGATGGAGACCTGTGAAAAAATGATTAAACTTAGAAGATTCTAAAATTACACATTTTTTTTTTAATCGTTTCACCCCAAGCAAGGCATTCCACTGCCACAATTGCGCTTGGGGCTACATAGGGGAAGGTAAATAGAAAGAGTGGTTAGATATAGGAAATGTCAGAAGGGGGGGGTGATAGATAGTTTGGAGGATGGGAAAAGTGTTTGAAAGAATGGAAGCGAGTTAGTGTGTTAGGAGGTGTCTATTGACCTTACATATAAACTCCTGGAGATTGTAGCCGTCGGGGAAGCAGTCGTGTGGAAGGGAATTCCACAGTTGGGAAGTACGAGAAAAGAAACTGTTGGAGTAGAAGTTGCGGTTGCATTTTATCGGTTTCACTGTAAAAGGGTGGGATCTAGTTGCTAATCTAGTATCTCGTGCAAATTCGAACTTAGGCGGCCCCAGTGATCTAAGTTCATCGGAGCAGAAGCCATGGAAGTATTTATAGAAGAGACACAGGGAAGCCACATCGCGCCGGTGAGAGAGAGAGAGAGAGAGAGAGAGAGAGAGAGAGAGAGAGAGAGACTGCAGGCGGTCTGCCAAGTCAGTATCGATCACATTACAGACCCTCCGCTGTACCTTGTCGAGAAGCCCAAGGAGAATAGAAGGGTCACCCGACCAGATGTGGCAACAGTATTCACTGCACGGGCGGATGTTAGATTTATATATGTACAGGATAGATTCAGACGGAAAAAACCTCCGGGCCCTGCACAGAGAGCCGACTTTCATAGCAGCGGATTTAGCAATGGATTCAATATAGTCATTCCACTTGAGGTCATTTATTTATTTATTTATTTGGTTGGTGGGGTGCGAGAGGGACGTTGAAAACAGAATCACAACGGCTCATATTGCGTATTGAACGCTCTCACTGTGGGTCTTTAGTAATCTCGGCCTCACCATCAAAAAACAAATCATGATCTACCGAGTTGTATTTCTCCACTAGAGTCAAAGTAACTCCGCTTTAACATGGCCTTCTCTGGGTAAATAACGTGTACAGAATGCGTCCCACTCGGCTCCATCGTATCATCCTTTCTGAATTACTCGCCAGCGGCAAGTGTCTCAGCGGAGAACCAAAACGACCCTTCAAAGAAATTGAAGCCATACCTGACATAGGCCAAAATTGATTGCGGGACCTGGAAAACTGTTGTTGGAAATCGGACTTCCTGGCGTGAGACCATCCGAGGGGAGGTTGACGCTTCGTGTCCTATCGTCTACATGAAGAAGATTTGTGACATGCTGTCAAGAGGGGCCAACCTGCCCAGTCTCGTCAACATCTACACTCCTCATTGAATCTTGCTTCCGGAGTATACTGGGGCTTCACAATCATCATCCACCAACAGAGTAGAAAAATAAATGAATAAAGAGGATTATTCTTTCTCTAGAATGCGTGTGTTTGTCGACGATTGTTTTATTTTTCACTATCTAAGGCTGTCTGTATACGCTTAGAACATCCTACCTAAGGTATCATAGTTTGGAAAAAGAGAGGTTTCGTGCCTTGAACTTCTATAGAGTCTACAGATCACTGTAGGTCTCGAATAGAACTTATACATACGATCCATTGCTAAAGATCCTGTGTGAAAAATTTTCGCTTCGTTCAATCGTTCCAAAAAGTACCTGACTCCTGCAATATTTGTGTTATGTAGACAGAAAGTGTCGATACGGACACGTGTGGTCGACGATGCCGGAATATTATAACTAGGTAATAATGACTAATATATGAATAACATACAGGGTGTCCATAAAATTCGTGTGCACTTTAAAAAATTATTTAGATAACTGCAGAATCACTTTATTGCGCGGCTTGAACAATTAAACTTAAAAGATAATACTGTGTTTCAACAAGATGAGACTCCTTGTCAATTTGATCTGCGTGTTAAACAGTTTCTAAATCAGGGATTTCCTAACCGATGGATCAGAAGGGATGTACCATTTTATTGTCCTCCACGTTCGCCAAAAAAATCTAATAAATTATATATATATATATATATATATATATATATATATATATATATATATTAACATTATTTTGAATTGGTATTCGTATTTGATTAGATATTCTGTTTTTAATTAAAAAAGTATATTTATATGTATAACTCTACTGGCCTGAATATTTATAAGAAATTTTGTTCAGAAAATGTGTCATTCAACAGAATTCGATCCGGCGACCCCTAACAAAATAAGGGATAAGGGAAGCCATTAATTGATCTGATGCGACTTATATATATATATATATATATATATATATATATATATATATATATATATATAAACATGTTACGGAAATTAACGAAATTTAACGAAACTTGGTTTAGAAGCAACCGACAATTTGTAATTAATTATTTTGAACATTATTTTTACCGATACTCGTATTTAAGTAGATATTCTATTTTTAATTAAACAGTATTTTATATTTATATCTACCGGCCTGATTATTTCACGATAAATTTTTATGACGAAAATGTGTGCTATCCAGCAGGATTCGAACCTGCGACCCCTATTACATAATAATAATGTTCAAAATAATTCATTACAAATTGTCGGTTGCTTATAAACCAAGTTTCGCGAAATTTCGTTAATTTCCGTAACATGTTTACATTTGTTTGACATTACGATACATTACAGAGCAAATATGGTTTGTTTACGATAGATCGAAAATTGTGTTATATAAGCATGATAAAAACCTCGTCTGATCAAGAGGCTACTCATGGTCGAGTGGTTAAGACAGTACCAGATCAAATGGTATGCTTCCCCTATGTAAATAGGGGTCGCAGGTTCGAATCCTGCTGGATAGCACACATTTTCGTCATAAAATTTACCGTGAAATAGTCAGGCCGGTAGATATAAATATAAAATACTGTTTAATTAAAAACAGAATATCTACTTAAATACGAGTATCGGTAAAAATAATGTTCAAAATAATTCATTATATATATATGTATACACTTTTAATTTAAAACAAAATATCTACTCAACTACGAGTATCGATTAAGAATAATGTTCAAACAAATAAAATAACTATGACGGTTGCTAATTCCATTTCGTTAATCTCCGGAACTTTCCGTAAAATTGTCTGTTTACATTGCGATACATTTTAGAGCAGACAGGATTATTGATCAGAAATCGGAAAACTGTAGGTTTATAATGGTTGATTCAGCTTCTTTAGACTGTGAAATCATTCCTAGTCACGTGGCCTAAGAAAGATAATCAGAACAACGTACGATAATCAGAACCCATAACAATAATTCTTTTTTCCCTCCCAAGATTTTAGTTTTTTGTTCCCTTTTTGGATTTCAGTATAAACCTAAGTAAATTATACATTTAGAGATAAAAAATATTGGCACACCTAATTTATAATTTATAACGACCTTAACTTAATCAACGGTAAGACCTAATGTAATAATTATAATAAAAAAAAAACAGTTACTTCGTCATATACACCGGATTGCATCATGTATGATACACTGAGTCGTGCTTAAAAGTTACAGTATCGTTTCTTCAGTAATGAATTGTTCTTTCCGTAATCAATTTGAACAACTGACGTGCGTTTACACTGTGTATAACGTGCTAGAGTCGCTCATAGCTCAGGGATAGAATCGCCAACTGATGTCAACTCGGTCGGATTCCAATCCTTGCTAGAAGCATTTGGATGTCTTAACGTACTGAAGGGCTGTGATACTCTCTGCGGATCACCCGAAACGAAAACAAAAATTAGACATTTTATCATTGTAAGGATCTAGAATCGCTCGCGCGGCGCGCACACACACACATACACACACACACGTATCTAAACTTATTTCTGAATTGAACTTTGTCTGTGTGTGTGTGTCTGTGTGTGTGTGTGCCCGTTCTGTCAGAACCGATTTTCTTGAAAATTTACACAGTTGTACTATAAGCGTCTGCGAGTGTTCTTAGCTAGGTTTTGTGTCGAGGTACCCCCGATAAATATCGAAAATCGATAATCGAAAAAATCGGGTTATAGAAGGAGTGGTCCGATTTTAATCAAATTTGATACACTCATAGACAAAGATATCAGAAACGATATTCAGAAGTTTTAAGGTTTCAGTTCTTACAATAGTGCAGAAAATCGATAATATATATATATATATATATATATATATATATATATATATATATATAAGGCAATATGTTTGTTTGTGTGTCTTTTTATTTGCCGGTATGCCTGTATTTTTTCAGCTCTTTTATTTTAGTGTTTGCTTCGGGTTTGGCTCTAAGTAGATAAAATTGTAGTTCTTAGTCTCAGCTATGATACCATTTACTCAGAGGACTTATTTAGCCTTCAAAATTCAGTTTACGACGAAAAAAACTGATTTGATATCGATACGAGGAAATCAAAATTTGACTTACATCCATTCATTTTTCGTTCAGTATATGGTTTTGTTTTAACTGGAAACAACTATTGCCTTTTAGTCTTTCGTTCCAGCGTCCAGAGACTCTGAGCTTCAGGACCATGGATTAGTTTTAAAGCTCTCATTATACCCGAGCAACGCCGCGCTATATTGCTAGTTTATATATATATATATATATATATATATATATATATATATATATATATATATGGTGCGTAGAAATAAATTCTTCTGAATATTACTTATAATTTTTGTTATTAGGATTACTTTTGCATGAAACTTTCTATAATTTGGTCCTTACTGTGGTAAAATTTAATTACTAATCTCTGCTTTTATTTCTGAGTTACAACTGTAGCCCAGAATGGCACAAGGCCTGGCACTGCATGATCGCTTCATCCAAAGTCCCGCTATGCAGTGCAGCAGTCCGAAATACACGGGCAGAGATGGTTGCTCAGTGTTCATGTACCTCGTGCTTCTGTAGATACCAAAAACATCAGAAAGTGTCCAATTGATAAGAATGGTATCAGCGTCGGATAAAATATAAGTATGGTATCAGAGGCGGATAAGTATGGTATCAGTAGTGGATAAGTATGGTATCAGTGTCAGATAAAATATAAGAATGGTATCAGAGGCGGAGAGGTACGGTATCAGTGACGAATAAGTATGGTATTAGTGACGGATAAAATATAAGTATGTTATCTGAGGTGGATAAGTATGGTGTCAGTGGCGGGTAAGTAGGATATCGGTGACGGTTAAGTATGGTATTTGTGGCGGATAAAATATAAGTATGATATCAGTGGCGGTTATCCACAGAATCAGACGTCCTTCAACATCTAGATTAGAAAAATAATGTGCAAAAGGTATGAATTTAACACTGTACTGTATTTCAACCATGACACTGTTCAAAATAAAAAAATATGTTGTAAGAAAATCGACCAATAATAAAGTTATTAACAATGTTAAATAGGTAGTTCCTTTCCAAACTGCTAGTTTAAAAATAAAAATTTTTAAAAAAAACCTTTGTAGGTATATAATTACATATTTTTAACGTTGTTTTTTTTTTAATTCCAGAAGACACAGGAAAAATCGATATCGGTCGATCAATAGAAGAAAATATCTGTGGGAGCCGGATCGATATGTCTGTTGGATCTGCGTGCCAGGAAGCAAGACAACCAATCGATGAATGATGACTTGCTTATATCATAAGTACATGCATAAAAAAATGAAATAAAATGAAATAAAATAAAATAAACGAGTATACATATAAATTTACAGATAGTTACAGCGTCGCGCCGGAGTTTTATGTTGATAAAAGCTCGTTTCGCAGACTAATGCTTACTCTCATGATTCTGAGCTATAGATTTTTCTCCAAGACTTTGAATATTGCTCCAGAATTACCTTTGCGAGTGACTGAAAAATTATTACCACAATAATAGTTTCAATTCTTACGCAGTTCTTCTCAATCTTAGTAATTCCTGGGCATGACAGTTAACTGCATCCGGCAGCAGGGCCTCTGATTGGGAGGTTGTGAAGAGCATGGAGCAACCTCTTAACTCCTGTTGTTCCCAGGTCCACCCTGACCCGAAGTAGTAACACCTGTTAGCGTCTCAGCTATGGTCAAATAGTTAACACCCAAACTGGAGTCAAAACACTATGAAATACGCTTTTATAGAAATCAGGGAGCCGAGTTCGAATTCCAGTTGAATCCATTGTATTCACTTACGCGCAAATACCCTTGGGAAAGGTATTAATCCGTCTCTTCCTTCCAGTTATGGGTTAAATAGCAGGACAGATTGGGTTCTATAGCCTTGGTCGGCAACCAGTCTACCGCAGAAAGCAATGGCAACCTACTGCGGGATAATCTTCTGCCCAGTCAGCCATGTCTCTTTCGAGACATGATCGCCCAAGCGTGTATCACGTATGGCACTGAACTGACTGAATGAATATAATAGTTGAAGACATGATCAAGTCTTCTACTGGGCATAAAGTGGGGGATCGATGTTTTATTGTTATTAAGTAATAAACTGATCCCCCACTAATTGTTACTTAATAAGATAATACCTCTCTTCTCCTAGCTATGAGTCAAATTAAGGGACAGATTGGGTTCTATAGGCTTGGCTGGCAACCCACTGCTGGATAATCTTCTGCCCAGTCAGTCATGTCACTTTCGAGACATGATCGCCCAAGCGTGTATCACGTATGGCACTTAACTGACTGATAGATAAAAATAGTCTTTTATAGAAAAATATACATTTTTGAAGAAAAAATATTCTCAACAAAACATTTTTGAATACAAAACTAAAAGGCATTTTTAGTTTTTTTAAAATAAAAAAGAATAAAAACAAAAAATTAATTAAAATCTGACTAAATCAAACATCTTACTATGACCGAAAATAATAATAAAAAAAAACCCCATTATAACCCTATTTTTTTGGCATAAAATAATCCGCAGTGGTTGATATGAAAAACTGAAACTGAAACTCAATCCCAGGATTGTGCCAGGCTGAGCTAAATTTAAGGCCCACATCTGAGCAGACGACTAAATGCAATAACTATGTCACCAAGTTCACTCGGGTATTGTCCTTTTGGTTCGTGAACTTGGTGAGTTCAATTCTTTCGGTAGGAAGTGTGAACCTGGACTCAGAGGTAACAAAAAAACTAGCAATAATTGAGCAGTACTAATAATAAGTACCTAGGAAGTGTTCTAACAGGAGATGGAAAGTGCGACACGGAGATCCGAAGGCGAATTGTCATGGCAAAGGACGCGTTCCAGAAGATGAGCAAAATACTAACACACAGGAAAATCTCAATAGAAACAAAGAAAAGAGTGCTGGACTGCTACGTGATGTCAGTTCTTCAATACGGCTGTGAATGCTGGACAATATCATCGAAAATGAGGTCAAAACTAGAAGCGGCCGAAATGTGGTTCTACAGAAGGATGCTGCGGATATCGTGGACTGAGCATGCAAGCAACGAGGAGGTTTTGGAAAGAAGGGCAACAAAAAGGAAATTGATGCTGAGCATCAGGAAGAGACAACTGAAGTTCCTGGGACATGCAATGAGGAAGGAGAGCCTGGAGAACCTGATACTAACTGGACAGATAGAAGGAAGGAGAGACAGAGGAAGGCAGCGGATAACATATTTGCAGGGTCTGATCAGGTGGATGACGGAACGGGGGTTGCGAGGTGTAACAGGAGCAAACATACTAAGAGACCCAAGAGATAGGGAGACGTGGAGATCCATGATCGCCTACGTCCTGAAGGAACAGGGCACATAGAAGAAGAAGAAGAAGAAGAAGAAGAAGAAGAAGAAGAATCCTGCTCAGTGAAACATAAACAGGCTCACTCATAGATTAACAAATGGGTTCAGTCAGGAAACTCCTGTAGGGTACCTGGGTTGATATAGACTGTATGAAGGCTAAATGTTGTGAAAGTAATAATAAATATCGGGATATCGTCTGCACATTAATATTGTGAATAATAATTTCAATTAATCTGACCAGAAATTCCCGCCTGTGGAACTCACTCCCGTATTCTTGCTTCCCTGACGGCTACAACCTCCAGAAATTTAAATACAAAGCCAATACTCATGTACTAACCACTGGACTCTAGCTCTCTCCCCACCCACGTATAACCTTCCCTTTCTCTCCACCTATGTATCTGTCATCGCACCAGCTTTCTATTGTTCCTTTCTAACTAGTTTGTACTCCTCACTCTTTTCTAATTAATCTTCTTACATTTATGTAACCCCCTGCACATCAGTGGCGTTTCCGCCTTGCTTGGGGTGAAATGATTAAAAAAAAAAAATTCGCTGGGTCAACGTAACCATTATCTCTAAATACTTCCTGTAAGTTTTACATTTTCAAAGCCGTTCTTCCTAATAATAAAAAAGGGAATTTAACTGTTTCTTTTTTACTTAAATATGAAAGTTTTGAACTTAAACCTTGTGTGTATTAAAACATTTGGGACGAAAACAATTAATATTTATTTATATTTGATCAATTTTGAATGAGGAAGGAAGGCTTGAAGAATCCGATACTTACAGGTCAGATAGAAGGAAAAGGAGACAGCGGAAAGCAGCGGAAAGCAGCGGAAAGCAGCAGAAAGCAGCAGATAACGCGGGTAACATATTTGAAGGACCTGTTCAGGTGGATGACAGAACGAGGGTTGCGTGTTGTGAAGAAGAAGAAGAAGAAGAAGAAGAAGAAGAAGAAGAAGAAATAAATGAGAATGGAAACGAAAAGAAAATCAATACTGAGCATCAGGAAGAGACAACTGAAGGTGCTGAGATATGCAATGAGGAAAAAGGGCTTGGAGAATCTGATACTCACAGGCCAGATAGAGGGAAAAAGACAAGGGAAATAGCGGATAACATAATTGAATGACCTGATCAGGTGGATGACGGAACGAGGGTTGAGTGGAGTAACAGGAGAAAGCGTTCCAAGAGTCACCAGGGATAGGGAGACGTGGAAAGCCATGATCGCCTACGTCCTGAAAGGACAGAGCACATAGAAGAATATATATGCCAACTGTTTAGAAGAAATTATAATGTGGATATAAAATGGGAGATCAATTATATATTATAATCAATATATAAACTGATCCCTCATTTTGTGGTCATGCTGGTTTCTATACATTTATATTCTAGATTTATGGGCTTGAGCTAGTGGATGACAGAACGTGGGTTGCATGGTGTAACACGAGAAAGTGTGCTAAGAGCCACCAGGGTCAGGGAGACGTGGAAACCCATGATCGCTTACGTCCTGAAGGGATAGGGCACATAGAAGAAGATATATGAAAACTGTTTATAAGAAATTATAATGTGGATATAAAGTAGGGGATCAAATCTATATTATAATCAATATATAAACTGATCCCTCATTTTATGGACAAGGTAGTTTCTATACATTTATATTCTGGATTTATGGGCTTGAGCTAGTGGGTGACAGAACGAGTGTTGCGTGGTGTAACAGAAGAAAGCATGCTAAGAGCCACCAGGGATAGGGAGACGTGGAAAGCCATGATCACCTACGTGCTGAAAGGTCAGAGCACATAGAAGAAGATGTGAGACTTACAGGGTGCGGCATAAGTACCTCCGACATTTTAAACATATTAAATGGGAGTGTATTTCTCGTACATCCTTTATTATTTCTAATTATCGAAGTGGAATTAGCGATGCCAATGAAATACTTACGCAGGATTGTCATCTGGAGGGTAAATAATGTTATGTGTACGTACCTGAAAAAGAAGAAAACAGCGTTAGAAACGATGAAGAGAAAATATATTTTGTGTATCAGTAAGTCTGGCTGAATAAGCACAATCATGTCTCTCTCTCTCTCTCTCTCTCTCTTTATATATATATATATATATATATATATATATATATATATATATATATATATGTATATATACAGGAAAACTCAACACGTCATTAAAGTTGGTTATATATGATAATTCATTTCAGTGAGCTAAATTAGCTCATTTCATCAGATCAAACAATATATTTCTTCCATTTGGTACCAAAATTTTTTCCGGAATAAGCATTTCCTTTTTCATTTTCATTTCCTCTTTAAAGAAAGATAAAAAAAATTAAAAATAAAAATAAAAAATAAGAAAAAGGGGGGAAAAAAGAAAAGAGAGTCAGGACAGAGGCATTGGCGTGATATCAGTTGTGGGTATTCAGACCAGTCGCGAACATGTTGACCACTAAATCATTAACTGCCTACTTCAAATTCCATGAATACGTATGTGTGTGTAACCCCCAAAATTAACCCACCCATGTAAACTAACTTATATCCATATACACATGCGCACACATCCCCATATATATATATATATATATATATATATATATATATATATATATATATATATAGTCATCCGCAGACAGATCTGTTTCACAGCTCATGACTACGGAGTACGGTTAGACTCCGATTGCTTTTATCCCAGGATTGAAACCCGACCGAAGCATGTATATATATATATATATATATATATATATATATATATATATATATATATATATATATATAGTATGAAATAAATGTAAAATTAGATATAAAATTATTTGCAATGTACAGTGGTTTCATGCCTCTGGTTTAGTAATATGTCGCTCCACATGTATTTAATGATTTCCATTTTTTCTCTTAGACAAAGGAAACATAGTTCCTTTATCGATTTAGATGTTCTGGCTTGTTTGAGGTTTTTCCATTTAAATTTACGTGGTTTATTTTAGTTTATTAACTTCCAAAAATATTTAATTGCCAACACATTAAAGAACTAACCTTACAATCATGCTAAAATTACAAAAGCTAAAGTTCAAAAGTCTAGAAATGATAAACATTTACAACAATAATTTTTGTACCTTGATATTCTCTTTTAACTATATGATCCCTCTCCTTATATATTTTTACCTCTAATTTTACATTTATTTCATACTACAAAAATACTATGACAATTTCACGTTAGAGATTTTCTCGTTAAACCATTCTGATATTTAACAACGAGAGCAAATTTACATTTCTTTTCTATGATTTACTCAGCCATAACGACTAAGTTATCTAGGACTATGCATGGAAATATTGGTACAAGCAATTAAAGAGAACAAATGAAATCTGGGGATCTACTATGAATGGGCCTAACGCAATATATCTAATCTAAACTTATTTATAAATGGATCTTTGTGTGTGTGTGTGTCTGCGTGTGTGTGTCCGTTACCTATAGACTCCGAAACGGCTGAACCGATGTTCTTGAAAATTTACACAGTTGTACTATAAGCGTCTGCGAGTGTTCTTAGCTAGATTTTGTGTCGAAGTACCCACGATAAATATCGAAAATCGATAATCGAAAAAATCGGGTTATATAAGAGGTGTGGTCCAATTTTAATCAACTTGATACACTCATAGACAAAGACATAAAAAACGGTATTCAGAAGTTTCAAGGTTGCAGTTCTTACAATAGTGCAGAAAATATTACCGATATCGGAAATCGATACCCCCAATATTCTATCGAATCAGATCAAATACCGATATTCAGCCATCAATATGGCACATTTTCTCCAATTTTACTCCCGATGATTTCATGAACGTACTTAGGTTAGTTTATCTTTGGATGACTTATTTGACTCCGATATTGGAAATCGTTACCCCGATATCTTATCGGGTCTGAACAAAATCAGATTTTCAGCCCTTTTAATTTGGTTTATGCTTCGGGTTTAGCTCTAAGTAGGAATAATTGTAGTTCTTAGTGTCAGACATGATACCATTTACTCAGAGGACCTATTTAGCCTTCAAAATTCAGTTTACGACAAAAAAAAAAATTTATTTGATATCGATACCAGGAAATCAAAATTTGACATTCATCCATTCATTTTTCTTTCAGCCTACTGAAAAGAAACTTGCTTGGGGCGATATTATTATAATATATATATATATATATATATATATATATATATATATATATATATATATATACTAGCAGTATAGCCCGGCGTTGCTCAGGTGTAATGAAAGCTTTAAAACTAATACATGGTCCTGGAGCTCAGACTCAGCCTAAAGAATATTTGTGTGAAGTTTGGTGAGAATCGGATAAAAATTGTGGATTTGTATAAACGACATACAGACATGCATACAACATACAAACATCTTGCCTTATATATATATATATATATATATATATATATATATTATCGATTTTCTGGACTATTGTAAGAACTGCAACCTTGAAACTTCTGAATATAGTTTCTTATTTCTTTGTCTATGAGTGTATCAAATTTGAATAAAATCGGACCTCTCCTTCTATAAGCCGATTTTTTCAATTATCGATTTTCGATATTTATCGGCGGAACCCCGACCCAAAACCTAGCTAATAACACTCGCAGACGCTTATAGTACAACTGTGTAAATGTTCAAGAAAATCGGTTCTGCCGTTTCGGATTCTGTAGGTAACGGACACACATACACACAGACACATACACACAGAGAAAAGTTCATTTATAAATAAGTTTATATATATATATATACTCAAAATAATAACTAAATAGACTCTGTAAGTATTTAGGTTGTAAATTTATACTAAGATAAACCTTTAGAAAAACCACTAACAAACAGAACCTAATTCCGTTACAGTCCGGTGCACTAAGGCGTCGGATAAAAGGGGAGAAAAAAAAGAAATCCGCGGAATAAGGACAAGACATACGATACTCCGCAGTAAACAAAAAAAAAACCCAAACGGAACCAACCACAAGAAAAAGAAAAAGTGCTCGATACAAAGTACAAACGATATACAAAAGTAGAGCAAAGACACACAAAGAATCTCAAGCTAGCCAAAACCTATCGCGGTTTCACACTACTGACGAGCCGTAGTGTGAAACCGCGGTAGGTTTTGGCTAGCTTGAGATTCTTTGTATATATATATATATATATATATATATATATATATATATATATATATATATATATATACATAAGAGTTCATTATTCTATTTTGTTCTCACGAATTTTTATTCTATTTCTTAATGCTGTACAATAATTAATATCAATATTATTGATTGAATAATATTGCAGAAGGCATTCGAGACCCCTTGTTTTCATCTGCCTTGAAGACCAAGACGTAGACAATCATGTCTCTCGACTATTTCCTCTCATTTGTAACTCCTAAAAAATTGTATTTTCGTTATTTTTCATAAAACATTCTCGACCAGCCATTTACACGTGCTCATCAATTACGCTGTGCATTGTTCTCTCTGTCCCTCTTACCTTCAATCTTTCCTGTGATTATTTGATTTTCCATGTCTCCCTTCCTCATTATGTGCCTTGCAAATTTTATCTGTCCCTTCCTGATGTTCAGTATACGTTTCCTTTCGTGTCCATTCTATTTAAGATTCCGTCAATGCTATCGTCAGCATTTTTCTGTAGAACCACATTTCTCTCTTCAGGTCTCTTCCTCATATTTGAGACGATTGTACAGCAGTTATTTCCGTATAGGTGTAGATAGATAGATAGATAGATAGATAGATAGATAGATAGATAGATAGTGAACTGATTCAGATAGATAGATAGATAGATAGATAGATAGATAGATAGATAGATAGATAGATAGTGAACTGATTCAGATAGATAGATAGATAGATAGATAGATAGATAGATAGATAGATAGATAGATTAGAACTGATTCAGATAGATAGATAGATAGATAGATAGATAGATAGATAGATAGATAGATAGATAGATAGTGAACTGATTCAGATAGATAGATAGATAAGAGTGAGTTAGTAACCCTGGGTTTCACTCACTTGCGATCGTCTGACAAACTTATTAATTTTTAAATAAAATTGGCCATATGTAGGGCTGCGTATATTGATGTATTTTTGTGGGAGTGGAAGGAAAATTTCTCGTCATGACAGACACAGACATATATACACATTTGTACACTCATTAACGTGCGCAAAGACACACACACACACGCGCGTCTGCCCACAAACATATATGCGAATCGTACGGGGCTCGGCATATATATGTATGTGTGCCGTTGCGCACATACATACGCATTCGTTTGGTGTATTCAAATAGTGTAGCGATGTCAACGCGCGAACAGTTGTCAATTTCTCGTACATACATATGTGCGTATGATGTGGTCTGTGTGAAATTATGATAGGTAAAAATTTCTATTTATTCAAGGCTGTATTGTTATTTTTTATTTCAAATTCGGTTATTTGCTTCTTTTTTTGAGGTTGCGCATATTTCAATGGGAGAAATTCTAATTTCTAATGCTTGTTAGTTTTTATGTGGTGGTATTTTAGTACGGTAGAGAGGAGTAATTTACGTTTATAATGATTGCGGACTAATACGGTGATATTTGATGATAATAACAGTTGTGGTAGTAAATAGTTATTGTAAAGCGGTCGTAGTGATTAGTAATGATGGATGGGTAGAAATCCAACATGTCGAATTGGATGAAAGTGGCTTTGTCTTTGTTTTTATTGTTGTAAAATCTATGAAAGCTTTGGTGTTTTTCCATTGGTTAAGACCTTTTTTTTCTTAAGTTGGTGTTGATAGTTTCTAATGGTGGTGTAATGATAATAATAAAAGCAATTAATTTGGTGGTAGTTTGGACTAGAGTATAATTGATAGATTAAGGTATCAGTGGTTCGTTTTTTTTTTACCCTAACACTAACCGCTGATACCATAATCCTTTGCAAAATTTTACAAGTCAAGGAAGCAAAGATGAATTCTCCGAATCACCCTAAATTTTCTTCATTCTTTCATTGATGAAACTGCATTATAGGTATATAGGTAAATATTTATAAATTCATTTGATGCACATGTTATTGTGCAGTATTAACAAAAGAACCATTCTATTTTCATTTATAATCATTCACTTGGCAATAAATACTAAAAAATAGTATGAAATACATCATCCTTTAAAACACTGGGGTTGCCTAATAATTATGGCTGGTAGTGTATATCACATAACAGTTCAGTATTCTTTCCTTTGGTTCTAACGAAGTTTTTTTTGCTTCTTAATACACTGCTTAGTTTTTGGAAAGCACTTTAGCTATTTCAATGTCACTTTCCGTCCTATGTTATAATACTTAAAATATTTTTCTGTTTCAGTATTTTTCTATACTTCTAGGGAGATGTAGTAATTACATTATTCGGACTGTTGTTAACATTATTACTACCTACCTTCTTCAGGTTGCTTCGAATTTAGATCACTGGAAAATATCATTTTCGTTCCATATGACATGTCATTATTTCCCTTTAACCCAACTCGCTAATTTATTTGTTCACCACTGCTATAGCCAGGCTTGAACTCACAACTTTTTCGGTTTAATCACCGAATCTAACCAATGCTTTTATCCACTAGGCTATGTGTCCTTGAGTACGATTGAATTTTAGAGACTTATAAACCTAATGTCACAGTAATAATTTTTACCTGAGCTAATATTGCAATCTTTGAAGACCGTGATTTTCTCCAACACTCCGTATTAATCGTTCTGGCCGGCTTTTTTCATGGTTTAACATATGCGCTTATTCCGAAATTTTTAATGGTATTCTCTAATTATTTCACCTTCATCCCATTGTGAACGGTGGCCACTTTTTCCCACCATTTCTCTTTCTGGGTTTGTTTTAATTTGTTTACGTGCTCTCTCCTTTTAAGACGTATGCGATCATGGCCTTCGACATCTCCCTATCCCTGGTGGCTCTTAGCACGCTTTCTCCTGTTACACCATGCAACCCTTGTTCCGTAATCCACCTGACCAGGCACTTCAAATATATTATCCGCTTCTTTCCCCTGTCTCTTTTTCCTTATATCTGGCCTGTTAGTATTAGGTTCTCTAAGCACTCCTTCCTCATTGCATGTCGCAGGAACTTTAGCTGTCTCTCCCTGATGCCCAGTATTAATTTCCTTTCCTTTCCATCCTTTTCAAAATCTCATCATTGCTCACATGCTCGATCCATGATATTTGCAGCAGGGTTTTGTAGAACGGCATTTCAGTTGCTTCAAGCTTTTCCTTCTTTTCCGATAATACTGTCTAGCTATCACTGCCCTACTGTAGAAGATATAGACATACAAGACATACAAGACATAGCAATCTAGAACTCTCTTCCTTGTTTCTAGCAAAATTTTCCTGTGTCTTAATACTTTACTTAGCTTCTGGAATTCGTTCTTCGCCATGCCAATTGGCCTTAGGATCTCTGTGTCGCTATTTCCGTCTTCTGTTAGAACGCTTTCCAGTTATTTAAATTTTTGCACCTGCCTTATTCTAGTATCCCCGACCTGTATTTGGCATATTGGGCTGCCCTTTTTACAGTGTCGCACTTTCCGTCTTCGCTTAGAACTCTTCCCAAACATTTAAATTTTTGTACCTGCTTGATTTTAGTATCGCTCTCCTGTATTTGGCATTTGGGGCTACCCTTTTTGCTGAGGACCATGCATTCGGTTTTCTTGCAGTTTAAATTTGCATTTTCGGCTCATTCTTTGCTAACAATTATGTATTCTATCTTCTCGAAATTACATATTTAGGAAATTCAAAAGAAAGTTATTTTCCGCCAGTGTGAAAATGACTGATTTTAAGATACCAGGTCAGGACCGATAAACTTGCCGCCAACAATATAATTACACTGTAATTAACACTAAACTTTAACGTAATATAAAAATATGGTGTTTGAGTTTTTTGGTTTTAAGTTATGTTTCACGACATATGAACTTCTGTGGGTTATTTAATGCCAAAATGGTAGGGTTTTAAGGTATTTTTTTTAATGTACGATTTTTTTTTAATCATATCACCCCAAGCAAGGCGATGCGCTGGGGTCTACGTAAGATTGGAAAAGAGAAAGCCGGAAACTACATCCTAACCAGAACCAGGAAACAAGGGATGAGCCTCTTCACCTGTTCAATAGACGTGGGTGGAGTGTGAACCGGGCTATAATTTAGTCTATCTACTCAACTTGAAAAAAATAAAGAAAAGAGTGAAAAAGTGAAAGGTTTGATTTAGTCAGATTTTAATAACCTTTTTTTTTTAAATTTTAGTAAACTGAAGATGTCTTCTAGTTTTGTATTACTGATAATAATTATTTTTCCTTCGAAAATATGTCGTAGCAATAATTTTTTTTTTCCTTCAAAAAATCTATCATGGCAATAATATTTTTCTTCAAAAATGTATTTTTAACAATATTTTTCTTTCAATTTTTATGTAATTCATAGTGTTTTGACCCCAGTTTGGAGGTTAACTATTTGCCCATAGCTAGGTCCCTAACAGGTTTTACCACGCCGGGTCAGGGTGGACCTGGGAACAACAGCAATTAAGACGTGTTTTCATGCTCTTCACAAACTCCTAATCAGAGGCCTTGCTGCCGGATGCAGTTTACCGTCATACCTGGAACCTCTGGTGTTTGAGCAATAAAAATTTACTAAAATTGTTATTATTATTATTATTATTATTATTATTTGAAAGAGGCTTTCAAAACTACTCATATTCATCCCCGATGTTCTTTTATGTCTTTTAATATTCTGCTAAGGGATTGAATAATATTTGTGGTTGTTTCAATGCCCTTTCAGATTTCATTGTCGTCTATTCCGTCCTGTGTTAGAAAACTTGTTCGATTTTGTATGTCAAATTTATGGGTTATACGAAATTTAACGATAGTCATAATCCGTAATTACCCTCACCACCACTACTAAAGAAGGCAATAATGCGACTAAGACGCAGGTGAATAATTTGAGTGAAAGCATCATAGAAAATTTTAATGGATAGAAAATGCAATGAATATTTTCAGACAGATAGTGATTGACTATCAAGACAAAACTGGAAGCAGTGGAAATGTTGTTCTACAGAAGGATGCTGCGGATATCGTGGACTGAGCATGCAAGCAACGATGAGGTGTTGGAAAGAATGGCAACAAAAAGGAAATTAATAGTGAGCATCAGGAAGAGACAAATGAAGTTCCTGGGACACGCAATGAGGAAGGAGAGCTTAGAGAACCTGATACTGACAGGCCAGATAGAAGGAAAGAGAGACAGAGGAAGGCAGCGGATAACATATTTGCAGGGCCTGATCAGGTGGATAATGGAACGGGGGTTGCGAGGTGTAACAGGAGCAAACATACTAAGAGCCACAAGGGATAGGAAGACGTGGATAACCATGATCGCCTATCTCCTGAAGGGACAGGGCACATAGAAGAAGAAGAAGAAGAAGAAGAAGAAGAAGAAGAAGAAGAAGAAGAAGAAGTGATTGATGTTGAACTTCTGTCTTTGAGATTGGTAATGGACGGAAGAAAGTTCCAGAGATGAGACGTGCGAGAAAAATATAAACTATTTAAATAAAACTTATCCACCTATTTCAACAGTAAAATAATGTAACCTACTTGCCAATCTAGTAATATGCTTAAATTAAAATAGATACCATTAGGGAGAGCTCATTAGAGCAAATTCCATGAAAGTATTTATAGAAATGACAGAAGGAAGTTGTTACTGGTCGAAACGCCAGGCATGAACCGATAATACTCCTTTCGATTGTGATGAGAATCTTGAGATATATAGCCAGAAAACGAGACCAAATATAAAATAAATATTTCAATGAACGGATAAATGGTAGAATTATAAATGTGTTCAATGGGTTTTTAAAATCCTTTTTTTTTTTAACAACATGTAACATGTAATAATTTGCGTTGTGGTGCAGTGGTTATCGGCTGGAACGAGAAATCGGGGAGCCGAGTTCGAATTTCAGTTGAATTCATTGCATTCACTTACGCCAAATACCCTTGGGAAAGGTATTAATCCGTCTCTTCCTTCCAGTTATGGGTTAAATAACAGGACAGATTGCGTTCTATAGCCTTAGCTGGCAACCAGTCTACCGCACAATGTAATGACAACCTACTGCGGGATAATCTTCTGCCCAGTCAGTCATGTCTCTTTAGAGACATGATCGCCCAAACGTGCTTCACTTATGGCACTTAACTGACTGAATATAATATTTACAAACATGATTAAGGATTCTACTGGTCATAAAGTGGGGGATCGTTTTTCTATTGTTATGAAGTAATAAACTGATCCCCTTTAATTACTACATAATAATATAATACATCTATTCTCCCTCTAGCTATGAATCAAATAACAGGACGGATTGGATTCTATAGCCTTGGTTGGCAACCAGTCTACCGCAGAAAGCAATGGCAACCTACGGAGTGATAATCTTCTGCCCAGTCAGTCATGTTTCTTTCGAGACATGATCGCCCAACCGTGTATCACGTATGACACTTAACTGACTGACTGAATATAATAGTTGGAAACATGATTAAGGCTTCTATTGGGCATAAAGTGGGGGATCGATTTCTATACTTACAAAGTAATAAACTGATCCCTTACTAAATTACGACTAATTATAATACATCTCTCTAGCTATGAATCAAATAACAGGACAGATTGGATTCTATAGCCTTGGTCGGCAACCAGTCTACCGCAGAAAGCAATGGCAACCTACGGTGGGATAATCTTCTGCCCAGTCAGTCATGTTTCTTTCGAGACATGATCGCCCAAGCATGTTTCAAGTATGGCACTTAATTCACTGAATGTAAAGCTGTCCAGTAAAAATTAAGTTGGACTTTGGACTCTTAAAATTAGATAAAATTTATATGAATTGGTCTGAACCAAAAAATGTATCTAGGCCAGGATTATTAGAACGTCAACTATCTTTTTTCATTACAGTTTCTTATGGTTGCATTTTCGATTAAATAAAAAAAGAATAAAAAATTATTAAGAATCAATATAAAACTCTCAATGTATCATGAAATCTTTCAATGTCTGTTCGTCTCTTTTGTCGACGATCAGCCATCGAACTGGTTCAATCGATCAGAATTATGGACACGCCGATCATGAGTATATGAAATAGGGAAAGCGTCCGTTTTATTCAAGATAAGCAATTGAGAAAAAAACCAATGAATTGTAGCAAATTGATGAAGTCCTACTTTAATAAATAATGCAATAGAATTCCCTGGATGAAAGGGAAGGCATTTGGCGTACTTATAATGACCAATATTTAATACTATATATATATATATATATACCATGCCACGGAAAAGTTTATAACACATTACAAAATATCTTTTTTAGGTATTTCTAATACAGTTTCATTGATTAAACTTTTGCTGCTTATAGAGCGTATAATTAGGTGTTCAATCAAACAATCAGATATTTAAAAAAAAAGAACTTCAGAAAAGTATACCACGAATAAAAACCGATACTTAGTGACTCAAAAATTTACAACACAATTTTTATTTACAACGGTTTCTTTATAAAACTGTACAAATTTTACTAGAATGTTCCCAACTAGAATGGAGTTATTTTTCGAACGTTCCTGATTAATTTTATGATTGCGTTTAAGAATTCTTAAAGTTTCTGCGTTATTCTGTCAACCGTCTTTTAAACTTTGATAAAATATGGAAATGAAAAATAATTGGTCAACACTTCCGTGAACATATTGTTGATTATTAGTCCTGACTCTTCTTTCAAGATAATTTTTCTTTCAATATATTGTTACTCATAAGCCCAATAAAAATGGTTACAGTGAAACATTGCCACATAATCTTACCTTATGAGTACAAAATGAACCATTTTTGTATCAAATCATGACATGCGATGAGAAATGGATGCTCTTTGACAACAGTAAGAGAGCTTCATTGATTACGCGAAAGCATTCGACAAAATACGACACAAAGAATTGATGGAAATGATAGGCAACCTCGACATTTTCGGCAAAGATATTAGAATAATCAAGAATCTCTACTGGCAGCAAACGGCCTGCATACGGACAGGTAACGACCTCAGTAGATACACAAAGATAGAAAAAGGCGTAAGACAAGGATGTGTCTTTTCACCGGATTTGTTCAACCTATACAGCGAGAATATTTTGAGGACCCTAGATGACACGCCAGGATTTGTTATTGGAGGCCACAACCTGAACAACATAAGATATGCGGACGATACAGTACTGATTGCGGACACGGAAAGTAAACTGCAAGATCTCATACAGAAAGTAGCAGTGGAGAGTGACAAGAAAGGACTACAAATAAACTTTAAGAAAACTGAGTGCATGGTCATCAGCAAAAGATACAACCCAAAATGCCAAATACAGGTGGGGGATAACAGAATCAAACAAGTCCAACAATTTAAGTACCTAGGAAGTGTTCTAACAGGAGATGGAAAGTGCGACACGGAGATCCGAAGGCGAATTGGCATGGCAAAGGACGCGTTCCAGAAGATGAGCAAAATACTAACACACAGGAAGATCTCAATAGAAACGAAGAAAAGAGTGCTAGACTGCTACGTGATGTCAGTTCTTCAGTACGGCTGTGAATGCTGGACAATATCATCGAAAATGAGGAAAAAACTAGAAGCGGCCGAAATGTGGTTCTAGAGAAGAATGCTACGGATATCGTGGACTGAGCATACAAGCAACGACGAAGTGTTAGAAAGAATGGCAACAAAAAGAAAATTAATAGTGAGCATCAGGAAGAGACAACTGAAGTTCCTGGGACATGCAATGAGGAAGGAGAGCCTGGAGAACCTGATACTGACTGGTCAGATAGAAGGAAGGAGAGACAGAGGAAGGCAGCGGATAACATATCTGCAGAGTCTGATCAGGTGGATGACGGAACGGGGGTTGCCAGGAGCAACAGGAGCAAACATACTAAGAGCCACAAGGGATAGGGAGACGTGGAGATCCATGATCGCCTACGTCCTGAAGGGACAGGGCATATAGAAGAAGAAGAAGAAGAGAGAAGGTCAGTGGTTTAATGTAAGTGAATCACTAACACAGTGCCCCAAATCTCCTAAAAAGTTAAGGGTTAATGTATGGTGATCTTTCAATTCAATATTCAGTCCTGCCTCATTGAAGACAATAATAGCAAACTCATATTGTGGAGAAATTGAAGTATGCATGAAAAATCGAATAAGAAATATCGTAGATTTGTGAAAAGGATGGCCTAGTTTTGTTGTACGAAAATACACAGCCACATGCCTCTCAAACAGCTGTCAAAAAGCTGCATAGACTGAATTATGAAATTTCGCCTCATCTTCCTTATGTACCTGGCTTACGGCCATATCACGTTGAATACACCGGTTATCGCTCGATCACCGAAGTTAAGCAGCGTTGAACCTGGTGAGTAGTTAGATGGGTGACCGCCTGGGAATACCAGGTGCTGTAAGCGTTTAGTGACGGATGTGCGTGCTTACGGCCATATCACGATGAATACACCGGTTATCGCTCGATCACCGAAGTTAAGCAGCGTTGAACCTGGTTAGTAGTTAGATGGGTGACCGCCTGGGAATACCAGGTGCTGTAAGCGTTTAGTGATGGATGTGCGTTGTGGTGCAGTGAATATCGGCTCGGAAAGAGAAATCGGTGAGCCGAATTTGAATTCCAGTTGAATAACCTGCATTGGGAAAGGTATTAATCCGTCCCTTCTCTCCTGTTATGGGTTAAATAACAAGGGTAGGACTTGGGGACTCTGCCCTTAAAAACAAATCCCAATGAATCTTGATACTCGAAAAGAAAAAAAATATTACTAGACGCAAAACGTATATGAAAACAACAATAATTTTTTTGATAGAAAATTTTATTACCAGCAATAAATAAATAAAATTTAGTTGATAATAAATGACACGCCGAGGTGTTGATATGCCATAAAAACAAAACAACCAAACCAAACAACCTTATTTAAATGATATCTTTCCTACTGATTATCACTTATTTAAGCACTAGCAGTATAGCCCGCGTTGCTCGGTTGTAATGAAAGCTTTAAAACTAATCCATGGTCCTGGAGCTCAAACTCTTTGGACGTTGGCACGAAAGACTAAAAAGCAATAGTTGTTACCAGTTAAAGCGAAACCGTAGACTGAAAGAAAAATGAATGGATGTAAGTCAAATTTTGATTTCCTGGTATCGGTATCAAATAAGTTTTTTTCCGTCGTAAACTGAATTTTGAAGGCTAAATAAGTCCTCTGAGTAAATGGTATCATGGCTGAGACTAAGAACTACAATTATACCTACTTAGAGCTTAACCCGAAGCAAAAATTAAAATAAAAGGGCTAAAGAAATACAGACATACAGGCAGATTAACAGACACACACACAAACATCTTGCCTTTATATATATATAAATTATCGATTTTCTGCACTATTGTAAGAACTGCAACCTTGAAACTTCTGAATATCGTTTCTTATGTCTTTGTCTATGAGTGTATCAAATTTGATTAAAATTGGACCACTCCTTCTATAACCCGATTTTTTTCGATTATCGATTTCCGATATTTATCCTGGGTACCTCGACACAAAACCGTGCTAAGAACACTCGCAGACGCTTGTAGTACAACTTTTCATACACAGTAAAACATTCTCCAATAACGAAGAGGTGATCGAAACCTTTAACTGTTAATCACAGAATGAGAACTGTTTAAAAGATGGAATGAAGAATTTAGAGGTAAAATGGAGAACAATCAAACATCAACATGGTGCTTATTTCAAGTAAATAATTTACGTATTTGACATTTCAGAAGTGTTTTATTAATTTCCTAAAAAGTGCATCAGTTAAATGTACCATTGAGTTCAGTTGGTACGATAGTTTGTCACTTCAAGACGGGTCATTCCATTCATCATAAAAAAAGCTCTTGTCGTCCTACAAAGGTAACGGAACGTACGGTAATATTATTGGTGAGAAAACTTGGCAACGAGCTCTGAGTTTCTTTTTAAATAACTTCAGGGCGTACTAGAAGTAAGTACAGTAAAAGAGAGTACGGTTAAAATTAGTCGACCTTTGGACAGACTAAATGAAAATCGAAACATTTTGGAAGAAATTCTATGGCAAAGTCTTGAAATAGTGTACTGAATATTCGCCTGATATATATATATATATATATATATATATATATATTAAAATTTGGAGATGGACCAATCATCATATGGAGTTTCTTTAGTGCCCAATGTGTATGGAACATTGAAATAATTAAAGAGGAAAAGAATAGAGTATATTATAGGGATATTTTGGAGATAATTTACGTTAGAGGACACATTCGCTTGAAGTTGCTCGTTCAAGAAACCACGATCTTAAATATTTTTTGGTATAATCATATCGCCCCAACTATGGTATTTTATTGCCACTGTTGAGCAGAGGCTTACATAAGAGGAAAGTTATGAGAAAGAGTAAAACGTTTTAGGGGGTGTCGGGAAGTGGGTAAGAGAAGGATGAGAATACTGATGAGAGTGGAGTGGACGGAGAAAAGAGTATGAGAGAGAGGATGCAGGTTAGTGAGATAGGAGATGACTATTGACTTTACATTTAAATTTTTGGAGATTGTAGCTGTCGGGGAAGCAACTAAACGGAAGGGAAGTTCATAGGGGAGAAGTGCGAGAAAAGAAGCTGTTAGAGTAGAAATTGCGGTTACATTTTATCGGTTTCACTTGCTTTGTACAAAATAAATAAATTAAAAAAAATAAAAAAATAAAAAAATAAAATAAATAAATAAATAAATAAATAAAAAATAAATAAATAAAATAAAATAAATAAATAAATGGCATGTTCCAAAACTGAAACTGGATTGAGATCATTAATGCTGACTCCGATAAATTCGTCATCTGAATCTGAATGAATATTTAATGAATACTAAACACATTTCATCAATTTTAACAAGTTTTCGTACTGGCAAAAAGAAAATTAAAAGCCGGACAACCTAGTCTAATATGTTTTTCCAACATCGTAAGTTATTACCAAACCAAAATATTAAACTAAGAATTTGAATCAAGTTTTGAATAAATAATTCAGGGAATTCTTCTTCTTTATGTGCCGTGTTTGCGAGTTTTTTTTTTGTTTTTTTTAGGGGGGGCGATTTAAGGCGACCTGAGCGTTCATCATCATTTCTGCTTGTACGACAGCGTTTAAAGTCAGCATACCACAACTTAACCGTTATTTCCTATAAAGTAGAGTCTAAATAACACTTATCAAGCCATTGATTTGCTTGAACAGTATTTTTTTCATCAGGAGGATAAGCTTTATCAACACACGAAATTCAGATTTTTCCATTGTTTTTAAAATTTACAGCAGCAGCTTCATTAAAGCAACGAGCAATTTATAATCTCAGTCAGTTAAGTGCCATACGTGATACAAACTTTGGGCAATCATGTCTCTTTCGAGACATGACTGACTGGGCAGAAGATTATTCCGCAGTAGGTTGCCATTGATTTCTGCTGTTGCCAGCCAAGGCTATAGAACCCAATCTGTCCTATTATTTAACCCATAACTGGAGGGAAGAGATGGATTAATATATTTCCTAAGGTTGCGCGTAAGTGAATGCAAGGAATTCAACTGGAATTCGAACTCGGATCCCCGATTTTTTGTTCCGAGCCGACAACCACTGCACCACAATGTACATCCGTTTCCGTTATACGCTTCCCAAATAGCAAATAGTTCCAGTATGGACTGTTAATTTTACTGTTAATTTTTGTAATGATGTCGCACTCCCAAATATAGATTTCATGTTTCAGTCTTCAGAAATAGATAGCCTTGTACCAAACTCAGCTAATCTTACTAAACATCTTCCTCAATACAGGTGTGTAAATTGTGATATAGATGCTTGTTTGTCAGGCGTAAATTGTGATGAAAGTTTCTATTATGTTGTTTTCCTCTCATAATCATGTTAGCGAACTTTTCTCCGGGCGAGAATATTTTCGTAAAAAACAAAAACAAAAACAAAAATGGATGATAAATCAAAGAACAAATCTGCATGTATAAAATGTATAAAATTCCGAATGTGAACACCTCAGAAAGGAATGGTCGCTGGCTTGCCATTTATTTTGTTCTTCTTTTATCATCAACATATCAGAATCTTTTCATGGACAGCGCCTTTGGCGAAAAGACAAGCGTGCGCATGCGTGTGTATACAGCGGTGTCTTCAGAGGATATTTTGACTGATAGAATCAATAATTTTCTTTCCTCTCTTTATGTCTCTTTGCGAACCTTATTGTTGCTTTATATGAAAAGGAGATTTTTTGGCAGATTCTTTTAAAAGTAGGCAGCTTTTTTTTTGGTATTTCTTGTAAGCACAGAAGTAGGATATAATTACGAATTGTGCATGCAACTTTAACATTTGCTCTTTTCGACTTTTTGGCTATGAATAAGCGTCTGTTCACTAACAATCACTCTCTCTTTCTCTCTCCCTCCATATATATATATGGCTGTTGGTAAGGGTGTATGTATTATCTTTCAATATATGTTCAACATTTATTTATCTATTTATATATCTGTGCATAAGAAAGTGGGTGTTTATCTCATTCTGTTCATATCTATCTATCTATCTATCTATCTATCTATCTATCTATCTATCTATCTATCTATCTCATTCTGTTCATATCTATCTATCTTATTCTGTTCGTATCTATCTATCTATGTGTGTGTGTGTGCGTGTGTGTGTGTGTGTGCGCGCGTGTGTGTGTGTTGGTGTGGGTATATGGATTATCTTTCAATATATGTTGATCATTCATTAATCTATTTATAATTCTGTGCATAAGTAACTGGGTGTCTATCTCATTCTGTTCATATCTATCTATCTCTCTCTATCTATCTATCTATCTATCTATCTATCTATCTATCTATCTATCTATCTATCTATCTCATTCTCTTCTATCTATCTATCTATCTATCTATCTATCTATCTATCTATCTATCTATCTATCTCATTCTGCTCATATTTATGTATCTATTCCTGTCTGTTCATATATATCTGACTATCTACCTACCTATATATATAGGTATGGAAGTAGCTAACCTAGAGCCAACGTTTATCCTAGAGCCAACGTTTAGTCGTGTTAGCTTCCTCGCCTCGGGTTTTCTTTTCTTTCGACTAGTACTTTGACTAATGTTCAAGTGCTTAGTTCGTATGTTTGTTTGTTTTTTTTTCCATTTTTTTCCCTCCGGGTTTATACTCGGTGGGGTTTTCGAGAGGTGTTTAAAGATAAAATTACTGTTACATATATATATATATATATATATATATATATATATATATGTAAATTTATATATATATATATATATATATATATATATATATGTAATGTTTATATATTTGTGTGTGTTTGAGTGTGTTTGGCTAGGTATTTGTAGTCTCTCACAATGCGTTGAGTAAAATAAATGGAGGTAAAGAATTTGTTGGGTATTACCTATTTATTATTCATTAACATTTCGAGATCAGAATCTCATCTTCAGAATTATTGGAGAGCTTTACTTCACGTCCATTGGTAGACCGAGCCTTTAAACGAATGGTCCTCTTTCGCTGCTACTGCTACTGCTGTCGTGAATTGTAGTGAGTATGTGTGTGTGTAACTGTATGTATGTTAGTGCATGTATGTGTTTGTGTGTGTCTATGTTTTATATAAAAATGCGCGAGAGTAGGATTTGGCATATTCCCAGTGATAGTTTTATGATTTGATTATATAACCGTCTGCTTTGATTTATAGCTTAATATGACCGCGTTGGCCGTTGGAAGGGTTTGGCATTTTCGTATCTGTTAGAATGGTAGTAGAAGCCGTTTTATGACCTGATGTTATTTCTATCTTCTTTAATTGGAGACGTGTTTATTTCTACATTTTATCCTCCGGTATTCGTTTTCGTGTGTGTGTGTGTGTGTGTGTGTGTGTGTGTGTGTGTGTGTGTGTGTGTGTGTGTGTGTGCCTGCGTGCGTGCGTGGGAGTGTTATGTGTGTGTTTATGCGGGTATACTACTTGTATTTTTTCACTTCTGTGTTAATATATGCGTGTGTGTGTGCGTGAATTTGTGAGCAAAAGAAAGGACACCATTATGATGTCTTCACTCATTGAAAGAAAAAACAGCCGATGTGTGAATATATTATAACACTCTCCTCACGAAAGATCGAAGTCGGCATGAATCTGCTCTGTTAAAGTAACAATGTCTTTTTCCATTGAACTTATCAATGCATTATCTCTACCCCGACATCCAGCATTTTACCATAAAAAACTTTCTTGCCAAAATACCTTATATCAGTAAAGCTAATGAAAAAAACAATAATTTTTGGCGCTAAACATTAATAAATCTTAATAAAACAGAACTCGATAGAACTATGAAGAATATATATATATATATTTTTCATTTATAAACAAGTTATTACGCGAGCTAGATTTCTACCATGAGTGGTGTCTTCAGGCGATTTGCAATAGATGATTTCACCGTTAACTGTTTTTTTAAGAACGCTCACGCAATAACCATATCTACTCTGAAATGTATCGTAACGTTAACAAATGTAAACATGTTACGGAAATTAATATCTACTTACATACAAGTATCGATCAAAAATAATGTTCAAACAAATCATTTCTCCCTTTGTCTGTTCTATGGCTTCTGTTCGGACGAACTTAAGTCACTGGTGCCTCCTCAACAGGTGTTTACTCGTGCAACCAGACTGGCAACTGGGTCCCACCCATTCACAGTTAGGTTAGCCAAATGCAGACGACAATTCTACGCCTCTAGCTTCTTCTCTCGCACTTCCCGCCTGTGGAACTCGCTCCCATATTCTTGCTTTCCTGACGGCTTCAACTTCCAGAAATTTAAATGCACTGTCAATACTCATCTATTAACCACTGGACTCTAGCTCTCTCCCCACCCCCGTATATCCTTCCCTATCTCTCCATCTATGTATCTGTCATCGCACCTGCATTCTCAGCTTTCTATTGCTCCTTTCTATCTAGTTTGTACTCCTCACTCTTTTCTAATTAATCTTTTTACAGTTATGAAGCCCCCAGCTCATCAGTGGCATTTCTGCCTTGCTCGGGTGAAATTATTAAATAAAAAAATTGTCGGTTGTTTATAACCAAGTTTCGTTAATCTTCGCTAATTCAGATATGGTTACGGAGATGAATCAAAAATTGTGTTATATAGGTTTGATTAAAACCTCGTTTAGACTGAAGGCCATTTGTTGTCGCGAGGTCTAAGACGCGCCAGATCAATTGATAGGGGTCGCAGGTTCGAATCCTGCCGAATGACACACATTTTCGTAATAAAAATTTATCGTAAATAATCAGGCCGTTAGAAATAAATATATAATACTGTTTGTTTATAAACAGAATATCTACTTAAATACGAGTATCGATCAAAAATAATGTTCAAATAAATCATTGTATATATATATATATATATATATATATATATATATATATATATCAAATTAAATAAATTGTAAACATTATGTTTGCTTATTTTTATCATAATACATCATACTCACAGATAATCTTTCGCGTATTACAACCGAAAAGTGTCAGAAATGGGCTGTAACTGTGACAAATGTTATTTTCATCCATTTCTAGATATCTGCAACAACATTCCTGTCTACATTCACAATATAAAAAAATAATGATCGATAATACAACTATTATACACAAAGAAAACAACAAAAGCAAACTGCAGATTCTCGAGGTAATATTCATTAAAACACTTAAGCCGTCAATTAATGGAACCAGCTATAAATACTGTAGTAATGTTCTAAAATGTTTTTTAAAAAAACAGTTTTTTCATTTTTTAACACGTGACATTACAGCATATAAAAAAATCTATTTTGGATAATTTTCACGTTCTAATGAACGCTAGCAATTTGTCAACCGTTATATTTGAACCAGAAAGTAAAAGTACAGTACTTTTTAGCAAAACAGTTTTTCGGTTACATTTGTTACGATAACTCACACCCCTGAAGATGATCTCGGAAAGAGGTTGAAAGTACTTGGGTACCTTGAGAAATGAATGAAAATAACATAATCACACAGAAATGAATGAAAATAACATCTTACGTTACAGCTCAATTCTTATATCTTTTGATTGTATTACTCGAAAGATTATCCGTGAGTATGAACGGATTTTAATCAAAATAAGCAAACTTAAGGTTTACAATTCATTTAATCTGACATGTTTAAAAGAAAATTTACTGCCTAAATACACAAATATATATATATATATATATATATATATATATATATATATATATATTAAACTTTTGTTTTCAACACATGGTATTGTGTTTCTACTGTATTCCTCGTTTTCTGTCTAATATTCCTCCAAGTCGTATCATTTCCTATTCTTTACTATGGCTTCAATTTTCCATCTAATCAGAATAGTGTGTTTATTTTCATTCGCCTGACAGACTGTAAGCCATTCACAGCAGTTCAAGGTTCCACTTGTTCATGTCATTTTCTTTTCGTTTCCATGTTCGATCTATTGATTTTTGCATGTGTAAAACTCCAGTTGCAAAACTGCTTCCTAGTATCGCCCATTGACAAATGTGTAAAATTTGGGGAAGCTTGATAACCGTCAACTTTTTATCAAATTTGCGATTTCTTACAAGTATCTTCATTATGGGCTTTTGAACTTTAGAAAGTGAAGGAATACCGCTCTCCACAACTTTCTCTCTTTGCCGTTGTTTTTAAGTTGCTTGATTACTGACGCCACAATCTTAACAATATACGATATGACAGTGTTGATACACGGAAAGAAAACTACAAAATCTCCTATAGAAGTGGGGAAAAAACGAGATGAAGGAACAAAATTTAATCTACAAGAAAACAGAATGTATGCTTGTTCGCAAAAAGAGAATCCTAAAGGGCAAATTACAAATCATGGTTTCCAAAATAAAACAAGTAAAAAAAATTCAGTGTCTGTGAAATGTTCTAACAAAGGACGGAAACTTAAACACTGTAATCTACTGGTATGGCCAAAGTTGTATAACTGTAAATGCCGCCCTGTTTCCTCAAAGATAAAAACTAGAAGCAACAGAAAAGTAGTTCTCCAGATAAACATGGACTGATCATATAGTAGATATCTTATCTATTCTTTTTCTAATTGTAGTGGAATTCCGTTCTAGTGAAGGGTAATTGTATACTGTTACAGGTTAACGGAATTTGACCTTGTGCAATTTGCCCACTATAAGTCATAAAATGATTATAAAATCAAGAAAAGCAATTTGAGTTGAAAATAACATTTATATATACATATATCAATTAATGTTTTTACAAATAAAGTAATACTTGAATATAGGTCCACGGAGGTTAAATATTCATGGTAATAAAATGCTGAAAGAGATTTAAGGCTTAGGAATGTGGAAGCGTCGTGAGTAAGGAATGTCTATGCTGTCTTCGCTCCTTAGGTCAGTAAGAACTTTTGAGACAGGGAAGAAAGTAACGAGAGGTGAAGGGAGGCGAATATAGTGGCCGCTTGACTTAAGGCAAGCGAGGTGCTAATCAAGCTCGTCTGTCCGTCGGTCTGCCTCCTTAGGTTTGACTGCTGGGTGCTTTCTGTCTCGGCCTTTTATATCTGCTTTTTTAGATCAAAAGCAGCTCGTTTGGGGTTTCACACTTGAATTTGATTCTGGTCTTCCCATTGGCTGGTAAATAAAATCCGCGTAGGCTCGCAAAATGGAAATTTAATATTTGATTAATTTTTATTTTTCAACCGGAACAACTGTGCGAACTCACTTGCGCAGAGACGACTTTTGGTCATTTGCCTTTTTGGTCGTTATAGAGCAAACATCCGGTCACTCGCTCCTGCTCGGTATGTATCACCACAATCATACGTTTTAGTGGAAATGCAAACTTTTAAATATTTAAATAGTTCAACCAATAAAAAGAGTGGTTGTCAAATAATTTCCCTATCGAAACAATTAATTTTCATATTAGGGGCTTCCATAGTCAGACTGGGATAAGTTTTATAATGAACAACTGAACTGCTGAATCTCCTTTTTATCGTAATGTAATCAATCTGATTATTTGTGTTCCCTCCTGGGCTTCTCCATGTCTATAATCGTCTTGAGTGTTCTCCTACAGGAAGTAGGTAATGAAAACGGAAAGAAAATACTACTTTTAAATTACAAGAAAACAATGCATTTTAATCAGTAAAAAGTGGAGCCCCAAATGCCAATTACAAGATGGTGATACTAAAATCAAACAGGTGTAGAAATTTAATTACCTGGGAAGTGTCCTAATAGAGGTCGGAAAGTGTGACACTGAGATCCGAAGGAGTATTTGCGGAACCATCCCAGAAGATGAGTAACGTTGTTAAGAGAAAGAAAAATGTATGAAAAAAAGAAGAGATTACTGGTTTGTTATGTGATGGATTGTTATGTCTGTCCTTC